>CAUYRT010028719.1:0-135459 GCA_963574885.1 Lepilemur ruficaudatus
TTTTTTTTTTCTTTTGTAACTCTCTTCACAAGTGAAAGATTATTTTAAAACATTATCTAGAGAAAATTGTTTTTAATTGTCTTGTGTTATTCATAAACCTCAGCATTGCATGTGTGTCAGGGACAGAATAGTACACAACAAAACTAAAATGGCAATCTATTTTGTAAAATGAAACTGGTAAAAGCTAACACACTGCATGATTCCAATAAGGTAGTGTTATCAGAGCGCCCAACAGGTAATGCCAAGGGTCATGTTGTTAACAAATCAACAAAGAAACGCAGGGAATGCCAACACTCATGCAACGGATGTTGAAAAATAATTTCGCAACAAAAGAATCCCTTAAAAAGGAATTGATAACCCCAGGAATAAGCCTTCCTCATACAATTGCTGCAAAGTTCCATAGCCAAGAATGAGTCCCTCCTCCCTAGAGGAGCTAAACTTGATATCTGTGTTTGCTCTAGTTTTCCTGTAATCAAGTCATAGGCCTTTTCTCTTAGCCCCTATTAGGGTGCTCTTTTTTTTTTTTTTAATCCATCTTCTTAGAGAAAAAGACTTGTCACCGCAGCATCCCAAGTATCCCTCCCCGCTTTCTGTTACTTGGCACCTTCCCCTCCTCGCTTTTCCCGGTCAGTCCCAACGTGAGCCTCTTCGCAGGCGGGCTGGGCTCCTCCTGCACTGCTTCCCCTCCTCCCGCTCTCGGCTCGCGCGCTCTCCCCTCCCCGCCCCCGTCGTGCCTCCCTGCGCGCTTCCCTTCCCCCGCCCCTCGGTCCCGCGCCCTCCCCTCCCCCCGCCTCCTGCCTTGTGACACATCCCGGGCCCTCCCGGAGGCGGCAGCAGCGGCCGCAGAAGCAGCAGCGCGAGCCGCCACCTCCGCCGAGGCCGCAGCCCCGGCTCCGCCGCCCCCGGGCCCGCCGCTGCCGCAGTCATGGCCGCAGACGGGGTGGACGAACGCTCGCCTCTGCTGTCAGCATCCCAGTCGGGGAATGTCACTCCCACCGCCCCACCGTACTTGCAAGAAACCAGCCCCAGAGGTAAGGCCAGGCTGGACCTTTCTCCTTTGCAAGAAAAAGCCTAGAAGGATAAAGACCTGGGAGTTACAGCTTGGAGATGGAGGCGAGCCTCTCCCACTTGTGCCCGGGGAGAAGGATGCCTGCTTGAAAGCTTCGCCGCAGGGCTTTTCTGGTGGTGGCGGTGGGGTGCGTGTGTGTGTGTGCGAGTGCGTATTTCACCACTTATCCAGGGATGCGGGATGTGACATGAATTTCCCAAGCTGTGCTTTGCTGTTTTCAGAGCAGCCCCCAAGTGCAGCTGGGAGGTGGTGCAAATTTTTCACAGTCATTCACAAATCCTTTTCCGTTGCTGAGAAACCGGGAGTACTGCTCACCTTGGCATCCGTCCTTGAAAGGGCTTTAGCAGGAAAAATATGCATCTCCTACTATTCACTCACCAGTGCTCTCTTCTATCAGGGAGTTGCCTTCCAAAAGGAATACAGTTGATCAATATTCCTAACATGTCTGAAATCCCTGCCCTCCTCCGTTATTACTCCTATTTGTAAGGAACATGTGTTAGCTTTAGTTGTGAATGAGAATGAAGAACCTTACTTCTGACAGAAGGGAAGATGGGGTATTTTTAATGCGTATCTGGGTGAGATTGAAATTAACTTCTAAAAAGTAACCCAAGTTAATACTGCATATATTTCTATTTATTTTTCTTCCCAAGATAGAATCAAAAAAGATTAAATGGCAATAGGATCTGAAGAAGGAAGAGAGGTGTCTATTTACCAAACTATTTGATTTACTTAAAGATCTATCTTTGTTCTAAGCCTTTTAATTGATTGCTATAGTAAAAGAATAAGGTAGAGTCATGAGTTATAGAAAATGGAAGGCAAGACTTTAAAAAACCACTTACGGTAGTGAATATTGGTCAAAAATGACACTTGCAAATGTAGCTTAAGTGCATCTCTCTCTTTTTTGGTTGAATGTAAGTGAAGTTTAAGAACCCAAGAAGACAAAATTAATGCTTTTGAAAACATAGGCTGGTCATGTTTCTTGTAACACAACTTTTCTAAGTTCAAGTCTGGAATTGGAGCAGCTGTAGAGCAGATTGAACTTGCCTGGTGTTTAAAACTTCCACTTAACACATTGGAACTTGAAAATCAGCTCTCTAGATCCTAATCCACACTTACCAAGAAGCAGGACAAAGGAAAGATATGTTTAACTATAAATAATCTAATGTGATCAATGGCTTGAGAAATAAGGTGCAAAATAGAATAGACTTCACTTACAGAAAACCCATGGGTCATGTTTGTTGGTCACTATTAAACTTCTATGAGAGGACGCCGGGTTTGAGGATTTCTTTAATGGGCCAATTTGATACTAATATTTTACTGTTATCTGAATTGTATAGTATAGAATAGGCTTACAAACTTATTAATGAATGTTTCAACTTCATCAAGTCAACTTTTTATGACAAAATATTTGACAATTGATTAAGAGACAGAGTTTGGACGTAAGTAACTATCCTATAACCTATTTTCATGCCCTCTGCCTTGGATCCATATTTTTATAGTTTTAGTCAATTAGTGGCTAAATTATTCATAAACAATGGTCACACTCATGGACCTACTTGTAGACTTCTTTATTATTAGCAATATATTTCTTTAACCTAATAGGACTCCTCAAACTACACAATAAATACGTGTTCCAGTTAAGCCACTGGAAAAAAGTAGTTTCATTCTAGAAAACTTTTAACAACCAGAGAAAGCCAATGATTTAGCAGAAAGCTCCTTCTGCCTTATGGTAGAGTAAATTTTTTTCTTAACTGGTGAATGAGTCAGGTTAGATATTAATAATTTGAGATACTAATTTCATATGGCATAATACCTACGAAACAAGAAGCATAAATGAGAAGTAAAGGCTTTTTTTTTTTGCATTTTGACAGAATATCTTTTCTCAATAAATAACATGCAAGCATCTTCATAAATATTATCAGTAATACACAAGATCTAATTCTGGAAGACCGCCACCATTCATTCATTCATTCACTTGGCAGCACAATGTCCCTGCCACTGCTTTAGGTGAATAAGACTTACCAAAACCCATGCCCTTGTGAAGCCTGTGTTGTAGTGGGGAGAAAGAATAAGCAAACACACAATTGAATTATTTCAGATTGTAAAAAAAATTCTGTCATTACACCAAATGTTTTTAGTAATTGAAAATAATTAGAGTTGACAATTAGAATTCAAAAGATCAGAAATAGAATGTACTTTCAGATAATGAACTTGAGTTTATGATATCATTTGTAATAACTCAGACATTTATTTAAAAAAATAAAGTTAGGAGCTATAACCAGTAAGTATTTTCTCTAATCCAACCCTTTGCTCTTTGTGTCACCTTCTAAAGAAGAGGAATGTTAGTTACCACCCCCAAGATGACATGTTCCATTTCAGGTTCAAAGTTGGTAGAGTGTTTATTTCTAGACAGGTTATTAATAATGTAGTGGGAAGCAGTTAGTATTATGCATCTGGTTTTAGTGCAAGAAATATTACGTGTGGTCTGTGTAACAATCCTCCTGGGTTTCTAAGTGGAATGCTTCTAGTGGTCTCTAATGTCAATACTGGATTCCTTCATAGAGTAGGAAATCACCTCTCCTGATTACAGTGCTTCATTTGGTATACTTGCCAGCTACTGATTAGGTATAGAAATTAAAACTGAAGACAGTTTTAGTCTCATTTGAAAGGGGATTGGAAGAAATATCACAAGATTTACATAGTTTGAATATATTAATTGATTCCTTTATACCTACATTCCTATAATTTTGTAGGTATGATTGGCAAAAGAATATGACCTTTAAATTTATAAGATTTCTATTGTGAGTTGGTCTTTCAGTGAAAAGAAAAAAATAAAAGAAAGAAAAAAATTTGTAAGGTTTCCTCTGTGAAAATGGTTTTATGTTTTGGGTTGTCTCATTATCTACATATTAAATATGGAAATGTGATCATATACTTCACTGTAATGCATAAAAGGAAAAAATAATTTGATATCCAGAGGCAGACAGTTTGATTGAGTTAGTTTATTTCTTTGGTTCATTCAGTAAATAAATATTTGAATACCAGCCAAGCGCTCTGGTAGGAGGGGAAAAACAGACATGGCTCCTCTTCCAGTGTAGTGGTAACATTGAGACATAAATTACATAATCACACAAACAAGTGCAAAATACATTGGTGATAAGGACAGTGATGGAAATGAATCCAGTACCTTGAGAGGATAAATTAAGATTTAGCCTGTTTAAGGGAGTTGGGGAAGGCTTTTGTGAGGCTTGATTGAGATCTGAAAGTTGAGCAGGAGTTAACTTGGCAAAAAGGAGATTGGAAGAGCATTCTAGGCAAAGAAAGTGATATGGGCAAAGCCTTTAGCAGGATGGAGTGTGGCAAATACAAGGAACTTAAGAAAGGCCAACGTGGCTAAAGTGGAAACCGTAGTAGGAAATGTGCTGCAAAATGGGATTGCAGAGGTAATGTGGTTGATATTTTCCAAAGACTGTCTTCTCCCTCTAAAGAACTATGTCTTCTGATATTCAAGCCCTCTTGTAGTTCCTTCTCTTGAATCTGGGCTGGCCGCATGACTTCATTTTGTCTTCTAGAATAAGATATAAGATATCTTGAATGACTTTGGAGGCTAGGTCAGAAGAGGTTTTACAGCTTTTGTCTTGGTCTCTTGTGAAGTGCACTCTGGGAAAAGTAACTTGTCATGTAGGAAGTGGAATATACTGAGACTGCCATGCTTTAAGGAACCTGAAACTAGGCTACATGGAGAGAAAGATGCTTGATCAGCCCTCAGACATGTGAGTGAAGATGCTATCCTGGATACCCAGCCCAGTGGAGTCTTCAGATGCCTCCAGCCCTAGCCAAATTCTTATAACTGCATAAGAGACTCTAGGTGATAACCACCAAACTGAGGCTCAGTAACCCACAGAATCATCAGTGCTAATATCAAATTGTTGTTTTAAGCTAGTAAGATTTTGGGTGATTTGTTCTGCAGCAATTGGTAACCAGAGCAATAAATATGAGTCAATCCATCCAGGGCATTTTTTGTCATGTTAAGGAATTTTGCCTTAAGCAAAGGGATGCCTGGATTAGATGTTTGCTTATTTTTTAATCACTCTATAGATTAGAAAATGAATTTGAGGATTGGCTATAGAAGATGCAGATAGATGGCTTCCTTGACAGCTGTAATACTGTTAGGCAAATTTGGTGAACTCTGATGGTCGTTTAGACTCAGGTGGTAGCAGAGGTGGAGAGACAAGGGATGATGTTTACGAGGTATATTGGAAGGACTTGAGTGAGAGAGTGGTGGCAAGGATATCTTCTAGAAGTCTGGCTTATACAACTGAGTGGTGTGATTACCTACACACTAAGACAGAGAACACCAGATGAGGACCAAGTTTGGGGGAACGTTGATCATGAGCTTAGTTTTGGATATGTTGCATTTCAGATGCTTTCAAATATCCAAGAAGAGATGTGACAATCAGATCTACAAGTGTAGGACTAAGAAATGAGGCCTGGGCTGAAGATATAAAATTGTGCATCATTTGCCTATTGGTGACAGCTAAATATGTGGATGTTGATTCAGAGTTTCCCAGGGCCCCACCAGTGTGCCATGGATGTGCCTCAATTAAATATACATATGCTAAGATATTGATTAAAGCCTTCAGGCCTCTGGCCTCCAGCTCAGAGTAATCATAGAAATATTGTCGTTTTCCCTATGTACTTCAACGTGAAAAAGTTTGGGAAGCTCCAAATGAAATCACCTAGGGATAAAGAGTAAAGTAAGAAGAAGAGAGAGCCTGGACAAAGCTTTGAAAAACTTTCATATTTAATGATTACATAGAGGAAGATGAACCTAGCTGCCAGTGAGGTAGGGAGAAAACCAGAAGACGATAGTATCACAGAATCAAGAAGCAGAAAATACTTCAAGCATGATGGAGTCATCATGTGAAAACTGCAAGAAAGAACAAAAAGATAAGAACAAAAATGTCTTCTGAACTGAATGTCGTGGAGGTCATTAGGGACCTTAGAGAGAGTTTATATTCAAGTCCTTTTTAAAGAATTGAAGAATTATTCATTTCCATCTAATGTCATAGTCTAATATACCTTTATTTTAATTGCAAACTTACCTTGAAGCAGCTTAATTTCAGTGAAGAGATTAATATTCCTTTAGTCTGAAACACATTTAGGTTTTCTATGAAGCAATGTGTTTTAGAAGGCATTACCATATCCCTTTCGCCTTTGTTTCACTTTTTAAAAAAGTGTAAATTTGAAATTGCTTAAGGAAATATTTTCAGCGACTAGAAAAAGAAAACAAATTGACTCCTGGTTTGAGAGGTAAGTTATTAATATTTAATACATACTCTTGTTCTTTCTTAGAAATCCTGTAATACCTAAGGATTATTTTTAGTGATGTTCTTATGTCCCATAGCTAGAGAAATTTAAGGTTAGATGGTGCCTGAGTTTAATGTTGGGGTAAATCTTAGTTCACTTATAACTATGCTCTAGACTAGACTAGACTTCTACTGAGTTAGAGAGCTTGAACGTATTTTGGCAAAGTCTTTGCATCCTTGCAGCATTTAAGGCTGACCGTGGAGTGGCTGGAAGACATGAAGACCCAGGGACCTATACCACATGCACAACCCACTGTAAGGTTAGATTAAATTCTCACTTTATTTTTCCAGGATTCTGAAATCCCCTGGAATCTGGGTTGTTGTAATGAGCATGAAAAGATGCAGCATATTTGAGAACAGCTTCCTAAAGCTACCCTGGGGCCCCAGTAGGGTGTGCACCCACTGTGCTACTGAGCAAGCACCATCTTGTAGAACACGAGAAGCCTGATTTTGTGCTATGCTAATGCTAATATTCTATTTAAGGACATTTTTTCAAGCTGGTTCTTGAATCAAAGTCTACTTCACTGAGGCCGCATCCTTTTCAAGTGAATAAAGAGCCCAATCATTGGTCAATATCTGCTTCTAGCTTTCTAGTGTGGTGACAAGCCCATTTCCTCTTATAGTCTTTTTCCATTTTTCTGTAGTCATCAGGCTCCGGGAGGTTTTTTTTTATTCTCTGTTATAATGCCCACATTTCCTCCTCTCTCTACCCAGCATCTTTAAAACATTAATCGAAAAATGTTTCATTTGTTCAGTCATCCTTTCAAATATTCGAGTGCCTGTTATGCTATTCCAGGTGCTGGGGAGCTTACATTCCAGTGAGAGATACATACAGTAAGCATTACAATTTCAGAAAATGGAGAAAATACAGCAGGATATGAGCTTAGAGAGTAACCGTTTGGGTGAGGAGTGTTTTATATGGGTGTTCAGAAAGTTATCCTGAAGATAACAACTACCCAAACACCTGAAAAGTGAGTTGGAATCAGCCACTTGGAAGATTTGGGGAAGAGTGTTCCAGGTAATGGAACAGGTATACAGCAAGTATAAATAAAATTTGCTATTTTAAAAACAAGGAAGTTAGTGGGTTATAGCATGGTGACTTAGAGAAAGTGCAGTGGAAGAGGTCAGAGGTGTAGATGAGGGAAGCCCAGGAGAGTTTTCTATTCCATACTCAGAATTGTTTCCTGGGGACAATAAGAAACCATAGGGAGTTTGGAACAAAGGAGAGACATAAAACATTTTACTTTTTAAGAAGATCATCTTGGCTAGTGTCTGGAGAAAGGATTATTGGGGGTAAAATGAGAGGAGGCTAATAAGACATGAGATTAATCAGGAGGCTGCAAGAGTAGAAGCAGCAAGAGGTGATGGTGTCTGAACCAGGGTGGAGGTGAAAGAAACACTGAGGTGTGACTGGAGTCAGGGCATAGAACATAGAACAGCAGGATGTGCTGATGGGTTGAATCAGTGAAAAGAAAGGAGTCACAAATCTCCAAAAATGACCTAAGCAACTAGGTAGAAGATAGTGCTTTCATCTGAGAGGTAGGCACACAGGAGGAGTTGGCCACCTGTGTGCGAGGGGGACAAGGACAGTGGAAATCAATATCTGTTTCAGACATGTTGAGGTTGCAATACCTTTAGTCTTGATTCAGTTGGAGATGTTGAGTAGGCAGTTAGACGTACAAGTCCGGAGTCTGAGGAGACATTGGGGTTGGAGAACAAATTTCGTTCAACAATTATTTATTAAATGTGAAAACATTTCCCTGTGTAGTGGCAGATGATGCTCTGGAATTCCCGTTTATTTCCAAGGGCTATGCAAACTCTTTTCAGGAATGTCCAACTTTTAGGAGCATTCTGTTAAAAATTTTACAAGATTTGCCAGATGCATACAGATGTTAGCCAGATGGATACAGATGTTGGAGAGGAGAGTTAGCCGGATGGATGTTCATAACCATCTTTGAGGGCAATAAGCAAGTCTCTGGGAAGTGATCCAAATGGAAACCCTAATCCTTCCATTTTGGGGAAAAGCAGACAACCCTGCATATAGCTTTGTGCTCAGCTGTTCTGGGTTTCATTTTTATAATGACTAAGAGGTATTCAATAAACGGGAATGACATCCCTTGAATAACTCTTAAAAGGGAATACATCGCTCCTGCTGTTTTCTATTGTTTTGAGAAGGCTCCTCTGCCTTTTTTTTTCTTGGTAGTGGGAGTGGGGGCATGCAAGGGAGTTTGTGTTGCTTTTGCACTTTTCTAGGTTTTTTCTTTTTCCCAGTTGCTGTTGTAAAGGGAATATTTTTTTCTGTAAGAAGAAAAAATATATATGAAAAAAGCAAAAAGCATGACTCGTTTTCCTGGACTTCGGTGAGTTGTTCAAGCATCATGTAATTAAATCCCTTCATAGTCTCAGAGAAGATCTACTACCTGGTTTGTTTGGCTTGGGAGACCTGAGACTTGAGTTATTTCTTATCTCTTCTTTACTGCCGGTTTGACTTTAGAATAGTTACTTTACATCTCAGGGCCTCAGTTTTCCACATTTATAAAAGGAATGGTATATTATGTTCTCTTTGGCTTTTGTGTTTTATGATACAATTATTCTCTGTAAGGAATCTAGATACACCTAAGAAAGTATGTCTGTAACTTTAAAATATAGACGCTTATTATCCTTTCTTACCTCACTCTTTTACTTCCAATGCCCCTCTTTCACTTAAATGCCTATTTCTTCCAGTATCTTTTAGAAGTTGGAAAGATAGTATATTGAACATTAAGGAGTGTTACATGGTTCTTTTAGGAATCAGGCACCCAACTAGCATGCAATATTTTATTCCACTGTAGAATGTGTTAATATTTGCGTGTGCTACATGACTGGTTAGAGTATTTTATTCTAAGCATTTACTTCTAAAGGTAATGGCACAATCTTTCTTCCTTTCATATTTTGTTGAGATATTTAAGCTTGACTATTTTATAATATGGATTTTAAAGCAATATACAAGAAAGCCCCTAATTGTTTGATGTTTGAACATGTCATTTCTACAGAGGGAGTATTTGGGGGAAGGTGTGTTACAAGATGAAATGTTAGGGTTTCAGAGGCTAAGTGCTAAGATTCACCATACAGAGAAGAAACAATATATAGAAATGATAGTGAGTAGATTTAAATTATGAAGATTTTCAAACACCTTTTAGACCATAAGACACTTCCCAAATAAATACTAATTTCCGCTGAGCTATATGGATTCCACAAACTAATACAAAATTATTTAAAACTTTTGTAACAAAAGCATTTTCCAGATTTACAGAACATAGGAGTCCTGTTCTTCTACTCTATACAGAATAATTTGCCAGGCTCAACAAAATGAGTATTTGGATTTGCTGACAGCCCCTAATGAGGACATAGGTCATTATTAAAACTGGCGGACATGCCTGAATACAAGATGATCTAAGTGAAAGCCATATGGTCTTTTATGACCCAGTCTCAAAAGTCAAATCTAATGTCACGTCAGCCATGATGTGTTGGTCAAAGCAGTAATAAACCACCTGGATTCAAGGTAAAGGCACAAAGACATCACCTTTCAATGGGAGGAGTGTCAAAGATGTTGTGGCCAGGTTATATTAATAAAACCACCACAATAAGCCATGTCATATTCACAAAATTAAACAGTATGTAGCTGGAAAAGAAATGGTTTAATTCTATGTACTATTATGAAAAAGATTGCCAGGATATACTGTAAAGTGAAAAAAGCAAGATGAAGAACAGTATATAAGGCATACTCTCTTTTGTGTAAGAAAGATGGATGAAATAAGAATAGTATATGTGTATATTACCTGTACTAGCTTTAGGAACACTGGAAGGGTACATAAAAACAATAACATAAGTGGAAATTTCTGAAGTAAGACATGGTGGATGGGCACAAGAGTTGGAATAATAATTCTGAGCATATACCTTTTTTACATGATTTTGATTTTTGAGCCATGCAAATATATTATCGATAAAAATTCAATATATCATAAAAATATATTATACTTTGGCCACATTATATTCTTAATACTTGTATAGTTTATCCTTGATTAGTATCCTGAACATTTTAACAAAAGCCATTTTTTAGACTTTGTCCCCATCTCTGTACAGGTCCTTGCAGTTGTGCCTGCTACATTTCATCATGTTTGATTTGGTCCATTACTCCAGCCTCTCAAGATCTAAATAGGCAGAGTCCTGCTTTTAAGATGGAAAAATCACTGTGTACACACTTTTCCCTAACACCATACTCGTTGCCTCATCCAGTATCATTTATTAGCTATTTCTAGTCTTTTCCAGATGGAGATTTACTTTTTACTTCCTGAGAAGTAGATGAGTAGGAAAGGGATTCTGAAAACTGTAACTTTCAATTTGTACCCATTCATCAAAGCCTTTTTCTTTCATGCAATCTTTTCTAATCTCTGTTGTTGGAATAAATATATTGCCAAAGCAATATCTCACATTTCCATTATATATCTTAAAACTTATTTGTATATGGGATCCTATAGGGAAAGACAAGGAGGGAGACAGGATTCCTGTCTCATCTCTGAGCCCCACCACAGTCCTTTGCATATGATCTTGACATACGGCATTTAACAAATACCAGTTGTATGAATGAACGATAGACCAGGAAAACAAGGAAGGATATCATGATGGTGATGATGAAGTCACTTAGGGAGTGAAGGTTTTAAGGGAGCTGGAGTAATGTGAGAACAAAAGACTGAAGTGATCCAGCAGAGCATGTGGTCAGGTCTCTTTCCTCATTAAAAATGTCCCCATGACAAAGGGAGGAGCTCTGTGGCTACAATGGGAACTCTAACCCTGCTGGCTACAACGGGAACTGCTATCTTCTGCTTAACTTTTGTATTTCTATAGTAATTTCTATATTTTGAAATGAAATTTAGTTAACTCACGGACTAAAAATATATATGCAGTAGAATTTAAAGGATTTATTCACTACATATCTTTCAGCATTTATTATATGCTTGCAAAAATAAATGTTGATTCTAAGAGGCTCATCAGACCCCCATGTATATATTTGATTTTGTTCAGAGTTACAGTGAATATGTCCCAAATTCCAAAATTACTAACCTATTGACTTTTTATCTAAAATATATTAATCCCTAGGTTATTTAAAAAGTGAGTGGGGAAAATATTTTAGGTTAGAAAAATACAGATTATAATAGTTCATATATTTTACCACCAAATTTTATTGGACCTTAACATTGTATCATACACTTTCATATATTTAAGCAAATAAAATGTTACAAATCCAGTTGAATTGTCTCCCCTCCCCCATATACTGAGGTCACCTTTTTCTCTCATATCCTCTTTTATCTAAAATACCTTAAAACACATTTCGGGTTCAATTATGTGTAAGTACATTTTATAACTGTGATTTATGAATACTTATAACCTGTAAGTTATCGTTGAATGTGTACACCTAGTTATGTACAAAGGCGTGCCTTGCTTTTCTTGAGAAAATACACACAGCCTGTGACAGTGAAGTGAGCTGTCTAGGAAGAGTGACAGAATAGGGATTCTTTGCCTCCTCATGCCAAAAGAAGAGTTTCTTAATTTCTAGGTTCCTGCATTTTTTGCGCTAGAAGCAGTTAATTTTATGTAATAAAAATCAGTATCTATTTTTCTTGCAACACATGCTTTCTTGAAAGCAATATTGTAAACAGCAGACTAAGGATGGGGCCGTGCAAATACACAGTATGATTTCACATAAATTATGCCAGAAAAATTGGATTTTTTGAATTATAAATAAAGTAATCAATAAAGTGAGAGGAGAATATATAATTTATAAACTGTCTATACTTGAAGAAAGCATCAGTGTCACAGGTGAAATGTATTATCAGGATAAGGTAGAGATTGACTTATGAGAATGATAGAAGTCAGAGCAGAAACTGTTATTATTCAGGAATTGGTCACTGGCAGGTCTTTGGGCATTTCTTGTCAATATTTCCAGTTATATGGCATTTTTTTGATACAACCCAAATGCCTGCACCCCCTAAGGTAAGGAAAGATAATAAATGAATAAATCATAGTGGGATTCAGTGTTCATTATCACCTGCTGTATAAGAATACCTGGTATGTTGGTGACTTAGAGTCTACCCAGGACGTACATATGCTCCTACAAGCAGTATTGGAGTGCTAGGATGTTGATCAATTTTGGTCCCAAGTTTATGTTACAACTACAGTTACTAAGGTATGGCTGTTTTTCTAGAGCTGCTGTTTGGAGGAAGGTGTTGATGGTAAAAAATATACAGGAAGACCGGGCACAGTGGCATGCTTGTAGTCCCAGCTACTTGGGAGGCTGATGCGGGAAGATCGCTTGAGTCCAGGAGTTATGGACTGTAGTGTGCTATGCTGATTGGGTGTCTGCACTAAGTTTGACATCAATGTGATGACCTCTTAGGACTGGGGACCATCAGATTGCCTAAGGAGGGGTGAGCTGGTCCAGGTTGTAAACGGAGCAGGTCAAAACTCTCCTGCTGATCGGTAGTGGGATCGTGCCTGTGAATATTCACTGCACTCCAGCCTGGGCAACACAGTGAGACCTCTGTCTCTTCAAAAAACTTTTTTTTTTTAAAATATAGAAGGATTGCAGCACTTGAAGAAATGCTAAATTGTACCAGGATGACTGTGCCACCACCCTTCTTCTTTCCTCCCCTCCCTACAACCTTGCATATACATTGCCTTAGTCAGCTTTAGATGTCCTCATGCATGCTCCCATAGTCCACTGTGTGCATGTCCTTATCAGGGCACTTAACACACCAAATTGTAATTGTAGTTGTACAGCTTTTCTGCATTTTTAGAACATGAGCTCTTTGAGTCATGCATCCCAAGAGCATACCTCATTCTCCTTGGTATCCCTGACATGCATCTAGCACAGTGCCTGGTACAGAGTAGATACTTGAGAACTTGGGACTGTCTGAATTTGGATGCCTACCTCCTAGGCGTCCTTGACTTTCTCTGTCATTAGAACTCATAGAGGGACCTTACCATACCTCTTCAGTTAAGGAAATAGGATGGCCCTGAAGCAGAAGTCAAATTTAGAATAATAATAAGCAAGTTGGATGAAGATGTGATAGGTATCACCACCCATGCATCTTTCAGGCCTTTCATAGTGGCACTAATCTCTGCAGTTCCCCTATGGATATGTGGTGTTGCTTTTGGAAGAAGTTCCAGAGGCTTCCACGTGGCTCTTTCTGCATTTATGGGCCAGAGAACAAAGTTGGCAATTTTGCTGGTTGCAAAGAATGTTTGCTCCAGTTATGTTTTCAGGAACTGAGAAAATATAATTCAGGGTGGGTCTCCAGATCTACTGGGATGACTATGAGGTGAACCAGAGTTAAGATTCCATCTGTCACCTGATGGCTACTTTGTGCCCCTCTCAAATCAGCAGTATTTAAAGACCAGTTTCTGGTAATCACTGAGCAATCTGGGTATTTTCTTTTCCCCAGTAAATAGTCTAGTAAATAGCCTCAGGTCTCTGTGCTGAAGGTTTGAAGGGAGATTCACAGTACATTTTGTGGCAGTGCTGCTGGATCCCTCAAGGGCACCAGCCACCCCTTCAATAAAGACTCTCTGGGTCTTGAACCTGCTTTAGTTGGAAACTGGTAGAAAGATTATGACTCTTTGTTGTGGCTACTCAAGTTCAGTTGCTGGTTAAAACACCTAGAGTTTTTTTCTAATATATACAACCAAATAACATTTTTGCAGATTATCCATCCGTTTCAATCCTAGGCTAATTTCAATTAGCCACTGCTAAGAGTCCTTGTGTATCAAAATATTCTAATATCTACTACTTCCCTTTATAATAAATGCACCCACCATGTCTTTGGTGTTTAACTGCTGCTATTTGGCCTGTTACTCTGGGATCCCATCATCCCCATTGAAATCAGGCAGCACATCTCAGTAGGGTCATCTCACTCTGTGATGCCTGGTCTGCATTGGAGAGCAGCCACAGCAGGATGCATGTGCTCCTCTAAATAATGCATTTATTGATGGCTTCATGAAGGAAGTATGCTTTGGGCCCTCTCAGGATATAGTGAGGTGTGAGTAGTAGGTTTCATATGATAAATTCACTACAACATTCCTAACTCCCTAAGCCCTGTTTGCTTTTTCTGTTCCATGCTAGGGATATTCTGGCATCTTAACCTCATTAAATATAAGACCAAGAGTTATCAACCAACAAGTAAACTCTTAGAGCTACTTCTAGCTTTACAACAAGCATCAAATCCAGAAAATCTGGCTCGTTTCAGTATTACGTTCCATCCTCTTTGGTTTGACATCCTTAGGATCCACTCCCACAAATATTCTACAGGTTTCTGACAATATATACTATCAGAACCTTGCAATTCTCTTGATGTAGAAGCTGCATCCTACTGAGATAGACTTTGTATTTGCCCCTCTGGAATATGTTAAGATTTGACTCTAGTTATGAGTCTTGAGGCAACAAGGGTGTTTTGAGAGTGGATTTTAAGAAGAATAGCCACCCCCTTGTCAGGCAGCTGCCTCAGGTGAGGTCATTACAGAGTTTTCCAGCAAGGGAAGACTTGTTTCTTTAGACACAAGAAGGAAAGATATTTTTCCATTTGCAAGGGAGGCTCAGAGTGACTTAGGAATTTAAGATTCTGAGCTCTGTTTGGACAAAACCAGACGTCCCCATTCCAAGTTTCACAGTTCCACTCCTTTGCAATCAATGTTTTAACTTTCAGTGAGAGGCTTCTAAGGCTATGGATTTATCTGATGTTATAATTTTGCAGTCTGCACAATTAAGTTTTGTGTTTGATTTCCAGCAGTATATTCCCTTTGTTAATTAGAAGTGTGATACTTTTAAGACTGCAATAGTTCTCTGGTTCTCTAACCATGACTTGAGCTGAGAGTTTAAAGACCTGAACTTCTCATTTTCTATCTATAAGAATCTATCCACCTCTCAGTCCATATGGTAATTATTACTGCCATAATGATCATGTGACAGAGCCACAAACATCATTATCAACTATAGTGGATAATCTGATTTATCAGGATGACACCATATGCCATGGATTACTACCATCCCGTTTCCTTTTGGTAGTAATCTCAACATGGTATTCAGGCCTTAGTTGACCAAACTACTCCTTCAGTACCATCTTTGAGGGTTTGTTTCCTGGGATCACTTCTAATATGAGTTTCTGTATCAGTCAGGACTGGTTAGAAGACGAAACCACACAACAGAATTTAATATAAAGAATTGTCAACCAGGTATAAAGTTATTGACTACGTAACTGAGAGGTAAATATATTACTCTAAGATATCAAGGAGGTAGCAGGAAGCAGCTACCACCACTAGGGCTGAGAGAACCAAGTGCAGAGATTGGAACTATTAAAACTTGGTCATGTAGAGGAGGCATCCTACAGAACTGAAACATGACTGCTGAAGAAGAGGCAGTGGCCCACTGGTGATGGTGTCTCTGGACTCTGGGGAAAGACCTTGCAACCTGGGGAAAGGGCACTGGCTAGCTGGTGCTGGGGTCTTCTGTGAGCAGAGGAACAATGATGCTGGTTCTGGGAAATGTTGACAACTGCCAACTGGCTTCCGTGTTCCTAGGGAAAGAACTGCTGCCTCCAGGGTGAAGTAGTACTCCTGGGATGACATTCAGAGAAAGAGCAAGCAGGTTGGGAGCAAACAGATAACAAATAAAAGGAACTAGTCCCTTCCTCCTCTAGCCTAGCAGAGGCTCCTCTATCACCTCCTGTTAACAGAGCATAACCTGGAGCCAGCTCACAAAACCAAATTATAGTTTTGCAAAGTTCCAGCTCCAACATCACAAAAGGGAGTAGAGAAGGGTAGAGCTGAGGTCAGTAACCTGATAACCAGCACATTCACCTTCTAATCTGACTTTAGCCAGGCAAATCCTTCCTGGAGTATCATGGCTCCGGGAGAACCTAAGCTCTCCTAGAATAGTTTTATTTCTTTGGTTTCAGAGAAGGAGAGGAACAGAAAGTGATCTTCTCTTTCTTTTTCTTGAACTGGACTGGAGAAGTTTGGCAGTAAAAGCAGTTGTCCCATAGTGGCCAAGCTTGGTCTGTCCCTACCCACACCCTCCGAAAAGATCCTAAGAGAAAATGAATCCCTACAAAGAAAATTGGAGGAGAAAAAAGCCAGGCTTTCTTCTCAGACTGCTCCTTTATACCTTCCTTACTCCTCTTGTAATCATAATATCCTACAATATTTCTCATTTTAATCTGATATCATTTTTCAATTTTGATACAACATCTGTGTTAAGGGCCTGAAAGGCCGAATATAAAGAGTGTGCTGGTGCAATAAGTGAATTAAACTGGCACAAATTACCATAAAGGTCAGAGCAATCCAGCAAAACAATGTCAATCTCTAAAATGCTGGAGGATGCATCTGGAAAAAAATGAAGTATGGATTAATACACCAGGATGAATTAGCTAAGCAGGAGAGCTGTTTGGCATAAAATAAATAAAGTCGATGTTTGTGATGGGAAAATGTAATCTGAGCACTGTGGGTTCACAGAATAGTAATGGTTCCTTCTGAGTGTTTTAGAAAGACCATTATGTATGCCTTGTCATCCACATGCTTTCATTCTGTCCTTTTGATGAGTCACAGATTTTCTATGAAATTTTTATTATCATGAAATGATTCCTTTTTTATACTCTGTTCATTTTTTTCCCCCTGACTCAATCCTTCTCCTCCTCCTCCTAATCACACTTTAACCCAGATCTGAATTTCCAGAAATCTTCATTATCAATCAGATTCTTGCCTGTTTCTATAAAATCTCTTCATTGGTCCTTCTATATTTTTTCCCTATATTGTCATTATTTATTAAGGGAGATAGCTATTATTGTGGAGAGATCTCTGGGACAGGAGTCAGCTCTTGGCTTTGGTAAAGTTCTATATAACCCTTAGAAAGTCAGAATATCTGTGCTTTAGTTTTCTCCTTTTTAAAATATATTTCCTAATATTGTTTTAATTTCTAACACTGTGCTATTCTGGAGCTTTGAGGTAGTTTTTTTTTTTTTTTTAGGATTAAGGACTACTGGCCTGACAAATATTGCTCACATGGAGGAAAAAAGCTTAAAGACAAACCTCATAGAAAAAAATGACCATTGTTTAACACATTAACTGCCATGTGAGTTGTATTCAACCCAGGCTAGTTTTGAGCCCAGGGCCTCGTGAAGCAAAACCTGGGCAAAACCCTGCAGTTGATTCATGAAAATCTTGCTTGTTGATGTTCTTATTGTTACAATTAATATTGACAAATTCATTCTAAAAAAAGGCGGACTCAGTAAATAGAAGTCAATAAATTTCATTTTTCATTAAATTAGACAGGATAGTTTTGTTTTCAAAGTTTTAATTCTGTTTTCTAATAAAACACTGTGGCCCCAAGGAAAATGTTTTTTTTCTAGTGTGAAAGTCAATGTGTTAAATAACAAGTAAGACTCTTCCAAAATGAAGAATTTTTGTGACTTTCAATATTTAATGATCTTAGGTTCTGAGATTAGAGTGGATTTTTAAATTTAAAATAGGTATAATAGTGGTGATCTGTTGTTTTAAAGTGAAAAAACAAAATGAAAAAATCAAAGTTGCTAATTATTGTAGGTTCACTAACTGAAATTTCTCAAATTACAAGTCCCTTGCAAGAGGAGATGGAGCTACAGGTGAAGGTTTACTTGGGTAAAATCTGATTGATAGGGAGAATCCAAAAGTATAAGAAATATCTCTAAAAGTTTAGGGCTGAAGTAATGGACAGAAAATTGAAATCAAAGGCCCAGCAGCAATGATTAGTGAAGCAATTAGGCTGCACATCTGTCATTCAATCGATCTCTTGGATGGATTCCATTTATCTGGTGGGCCAGGCCAACGTCCCCTGACTATTTCCCCTCTCCATGCTTGATTTGGAGAAGGTATTCTATATACAAGAAGGCCTTGTTTTCAGTCAAGCTACACTCCCCTGCTAGGACCCTACTCCTATGCAGGAGAGTAGTGGTAATATACTTTGCATTATTTTTCCAAGAGAGATAGATGTGTCTGATAAATTTCAGTGATTCTCTCATTCATTGATTCATTCCACCATCCAATAAATACTTAGCATCTGTCATAGACCAGGCACTATGACAAGTACCGGTGAAGCTGTAGTGAACAAGCCAGATGTGCCCCTGGCCACATGGGATTTATAGTCCCTCCCATTTTAGATTTCTAATCCTCACTGGTGGTTATGTCCTCCTTCCACTTTCCAAGCCTCCAAAGAGTAGCTTCAAGCCTATTTTTTGCCACTGAAGGCTTTCTCTTTTGACAAATTAAAATTTATGTAGTGCAAATCTTAGAGGAACAATTCACAGGTTTTTGTTGGCTCTGATGATTTTGTTGGCTCAGGTGATTCTGAAGATCACTCTCTGAATTTTTCTTAGGAGAATCCTTGGAGCAAAGCTTTTGCTTGATGGAATGAATGGGCTTCAGTGTCCTTTTGTGTAGTTGCAATGTTTTGCCCCCTCTTCTCACCCCCAATGCACTTGTTTTCTTTATAAAATTGTCTTGATTGTCTTTCATTTTTTTTTTTCTATCATTCTTTGTAAAATGGAGACCTGGGATTATGGGAGAACTACTTCTTGTTACTTCACAACTCAGGGACAAGGCAAGAGAGGAAACCAACTTTTATTAATAATGCTACTGCAAATAATTATTAAAACAGTATTCATAATTATACAGCAGGCAGTGTGTCTTGAATTTCTAGTGAAATACATATTCTTTCCCCGGGAGCAGTGCCCTCTGTATTGAGATTTGATAAAGCAGCCTGCAAATTGTAAGGCTTTAAGTGTATTATTGACTTATTTTTTCCTTTAACCTATTTTAATCTTCTTGATTAATACATTACAGGTCACTCTGGATCAAGCTCAAATTCTTTCAAGGATTCAAAGCTATTTTTAAAACTTAAGACACGTATAGCTTCTTTTGAAGTTCAATGTTTGGCAGTGTTGTGGTATAAGCCTCCCAGAAATGAGAGCATATTGTCATTTCAAACTGGCCCCTTTCAGAGCCTTGGCTGCTGCAGAAATTTGGCTTATGAATTGTTTGAATGAATCCTTAGCAATCTGAAAAAAAATCTATGATGAACCCAAGGATGCCAGGTGGTAATATGTGGATTTTAAACATAATGTAATGTGTTACGCTTTGTTTTTGAAATATCACAGAGTTCAGAATCTAATGCAGTGGATGGGAAACTTCTGTTTTGAAAATAGCTCTTTTTATGATCAGCTATTGTGATTGTATTTTATAGTGTTACAGAAGCCCCTTGAGATGTCATTTCTCTTTAGTGGTGCTTAAATCATGTGTTAGGGTATGGCTTTTTCTAAATGCCCTAAGGCAATACTTTACCTTGAAAGGGCCTTCTATGCCTGTAGTTGAGAAAGCTACAGAAAGGGGTTAGGCAGTCCACTTAAGAAATCCCATTCCAGAGTAGTATATCAAAAGTTTTTTTCTCATATTTTTGTAACAAATATACACTGCTGGTATTAATAGATGAACACTTAACGCTGAAACTGGGCCTTCACCCTTTACTGAGTCAACTTAAGTTGACCCACAGAAAAAACCAGTATGTGTTTGTGTGTGTCTTTCTTTGTGTTATGGGAATTTTTAGACATACACAAAAGTAGTATGAAACATACATGAAAATAGTACGATAAGTTTGGTTTTCCCTTCATTTTTGTCTCTTTGTGACTGCCTCTAAAACCTTGTTTTGTTCTTACTGTAGCCAGCAGTCATTGTACTGGTTCTAGTATAAAGACCATGGCAGCTACACAATTTAGTGTATGTACAAGCAGTTTTAAAACTTTGCTTTCGTCTATCATTTCTGTTTCTTGACAGTCAGATCACTAGTGTTAGATTTTTACTTTAGGCATAAGTCACCACTCTCCTATTGCAGGCTTTATGAATTCACACATAGGAATGGGGAGTGGATATTTTGAGTATAGATTAATAAAAGGAAACTAGGTTATGGGGGTAGACTAGGCAAACCTGATTTGTATTTTATCAGAGTTAAGAATTATTCTACTTGAAAAGATAGTCTTGTGTATGTTTATATGCATGTTTACGCTCTAAAACTAAGATAAATGGGTAAGCCTTAAAAACGTAAATAAAAGAATGTGGGAAAATTTTAATTTTTGACTTCATTTTCTACTTTACTTCTACTGTTTATAGGCTCAAGCCAGCCATAATAGTTTCTCTGAGACTCTGATTCAGTGACTAATTCCTTTTCAGCGGAACTCCCTCCTCCATATACAGCCATTGCCAGTCCAGATGCCAGTGGTATTCCAGTAATAAACTGCCGTGTGTGCCAGTCCCTAATCAATTTGGACGGCAAGCTTCACCAGCATGTGGTTAAGTGCACGGTTTGCAATGAAGCTACGGTAAGTGGAGATTTCCATTAATAAAAGAGTAAATTGTTATCTGACGTCTTATTTTTAAAGGAAATATTTCAATAATGTTACTTAAAGGTAGATGTCGGCTGGATACAAATATGGCAATCTTTTGTAGTACTTTCTTCTCTCTTTCGTCATAGAAAGATGCCTCCATATGTTTAAAGCTAACTCCATGGAGAGTATTTCATGGTGAATTTAAATATAATGCCATTTGGCTTTTTTACTTTCTAAAACAAAACTGGCCATGGTAGTTATTTATAAATATCTTCAGTATTTATCTACATCACAGCTAAATCCATTCTGGTTTTTACTAAAATGAAACTACTGTATACTAAACTTCACGACAAATGTGTACTTTGTCCTTATGTGGAAAATTATTTAAACTTGTTTTACGTCTGTAGGGTATCAGTATTGTTTTCCTGAGCGTTGGTGATTATGCATTTATTATTGACATCTGTGCCAAAGGGTTTATGAATAGTTTGGTATTTTATTCTGTTTATTTAATATTAATTTAGTAAAATGTTAAAATTTGAAGGGTATTTTTTTTTAATGAACTTTTGGGAGCAACTAAATTTTAAGCAAAAATTTTATAGTTTCAAATAATAAACTAGTAAAGTGTATACAGGTTTAGATGAAATATGTTTCTACTATCATAGTTAGGCTTTTTAAAAAAAATTCCATCTCTTTCAAAACCTACAATTAAATATTAAGTTAATTTTTGGTGTTTGTGTTTCTTTCCTCTTTAGAAATGTCTTTAAAAAGTCAGCTAGTGATTACTGTGTCTTGAAGAGCCATAAAATATGGATACACTAGGCTTTATGTGTTTTATAGAAAAGTCATAAAATGAAACCTTAAGTTATGAAGCAATACATTTCATAGTAAATAATTTTTTCTATAAAGGACATCATTTGGAGAAGAACTTTATTGTATAAATAGATTATACCTACCAAACCAGCTATTTTCTTATAAGCTGAACACTGACTAGTGAATTCAATTAGCATTAACTTCTTTAGTTCTCTTTGCAGAGTTGACAAGCAAATAAGGGTTGTTAGATATAAATAGCAATTACAAAAAATAGTGCCTTAAAGGTTTTTTGGATTTGATTTAGTGTCAATTTCTTCTCCAATTCCTCCACCCATACCAACTTTTGTTGTTTAATGAGAAGAAAAAAAAAAGTTTTAAGTTTTATGTTTACACTTGGAAGTAACGTAGAACAGACTAGGTCATTCACGCAGGAATCTCAAAGTCCCCATGGATTTAGCAAACGGCGTCAATCTGATTACTTAGAAGGGATGAGTGCATGCAAGATCAATGGGGCTTGGCAATGACTATACTGCTTCTGGACATAAGAGAAATTGCGCTGAAATTTTTACATAATTACTGCCCCTGTGGAGTAAAGAAATATCAATAATTCTAGAAAAAATGAATAGTATTTAATCAGATTGCCTTGTGTTGAATCAGTAACATTACAGAAGAAGAAAAAAGTGGGAAAAAAAGAAGTCTTCATTAGTGCCTTAACATACAACTTGCTACTGTTTCAAATGTAACTTGATCTTAAATTTATGAATGAAGAAGTGTTAGGCACCTAGGAGCTTCTTTGGAGAAATTCCAGGTTGAAAACAACAGGTATAAAGGGCTAAGGTCCAGCAGAGCAGTTTCCTTATGTCTGGTATCACTGTCCCTTGTTCAGTTTTGCTGTGATTCGTTTTCCTTAGGTCACCTAAAACAAAGTATCAATGTATCTCTCCTCCCACGCAGCCGCTCTGACAGGAACCTGATATACCTGTGGAGATTAAAAAACAAAACAAACAAAAAAATAAGGTTAATAAAAGTCCTTTTTATTTCAGCAGATAGAACTGGGAAGGGAAGTAAGGATGTGTGTGTTGTGTGTGTATGTGTGAGAGAGAGAAAGAGAGAGAGATGTGAAAAATACAGAATTTAAGGTTAAAGGAGAAATGATTTCTAGGACAAGTTAAGGGAAAATTTGAGAAGTCCTGGAGAAAGAGTGGCACACTAGTTGACTGTGTACCTGAGTAGGAGCCTGAGATTTGGATGCTGACAGGCTGGGGTTTGAATCCTAGCTCTGCTACTTAGTAGGTATTAATACATTTCCGTGGGGACTTCTCTAAACATGCCTATTCTCATATAAACTGGTATAATTATTATAATAATACCTACCTCATTGGGTTGCTGTTGGGACTGTAGAGTTCAAAGGCTCAACACAATGGCCTGGAACATAAGAATTCATTTTGCCAAGCAAGAATTTTTAAAACTTATGCATAGTGCAATGTCCAAGTCCTTTTTTCCCTCACTTCACTGCAGACCAGACATGACCAGCATGGTCTAGCACCAAGGAGAGGACCGGTGCTAGGTCAATTGCCTTGTTTTAAAAATGAGGGAACTGAGGTCTAGAAGTGAGGTGAGAATAAAATATAAAAACAAACACTGTCATTTGTCAAGCACACATTTACTTAATGGTAAATTTCAAATATTCAGAAATTAATCCAATTTATGTTCTTCTTGATACTTTAGAAACTATAGGTAAATGTTTGAGAGGCTTGGAAATTTTATATGTTCATATTTAGTTATCTTTAATGTAGTTTAGTGGCTTATTGCTAACTTTTATGTATTTCTATGAATGTTATTTACCTAAATTTTAAAAATTTTTAAAAATTATTGCACACACAGAAAATATACCAAGATAATGGTGTATAGTACAAACAATTCCCATATGCCCTTCCCTCACATTCCCCAAATGTTAACATTTTACTACAATATCTTTCTCTAAATGAATAATCTTTTCCCAGAACCTTTTATGATAATTGCAGGCATGGTGCTCTTTTACCCCTAACTATTTTAGTGTAAATTTCCTAAAAACAAGATTATTCACTTATGTAATCACAGTACAATTATCAAATGCAGGAAATTAACATCGATACAATACTGTTATCTATCTGCTAACCTAATTTATATTTCCCCAATTGTCCCATTAATGTCCTTTATGGAAAAAAAAAATCTGGCCCAGCAGTCAAACCAGAGTCACGTATTACATTTGATTGTCGTGATTCTTTAATGTCCCCTTGTCTGAAACTTTGTCTTTGTCTTTTATTACCTTTTACATTTTCGAGAAGTACAAGCCAGATATATTGTAGAATGTCTCTCAGGTTGAGTTTGTCTAATATTTCTTCATGATTGGCTTCAGGTTACACATTTTTGACAGAAATGCCACAGGAGTGATGGTCTGTTCCTTTCAGTGCACCATAAATTATTTAGTTTAACAAGCTGATGTCCTATTAAGGTTATTAAATACGAAATGGCCTATTTCCTTAAGGACTAAGTTTGACAATTGATATCTCTGACATTTCAATTCGGCACTTATTGGTTTATTTTTATTGTGAAGGTACATCCTCGGTCTTTCAAACACACGTTTTGGCTTGTGATTATTTTTCAAATTTTTTTTAAAGCATTTTTTGTGAAACTATGGAAAAGTCAAAAATTTGTGTTGTTTTTGAATATGAGTTCCATCATGGAGCCAATGTAGCACAGACAGCCGGAAATATCAATGAAGTGTTTAGGAAGGATGTGGCTAATGAATGCACAGTATGTCCATGGGTTGAGAAATTCCGTCCTGGTGATTTTATTATAACCTTGAAAATGAGCCATATGGGCGACCTGAGACCAACCTGGACAACGGTGAGCTGGAAGCTGTAGTGGAAGCAAATCCATCTCAACCTACATGTAAATTAGTAATGGCAGCAAGGTTTGACCTTACTATTCCAACAAAATTGGGTCATTTGAAACAAACCAGCAAGATAAAGAAGCTGCATAGATGGGTTCCACATGACTTAAAAGAGTGTCAGAAGAGAAATCATCTCGAAGCTGGCCTTTCTTTGTTGTCACGATATAAAGGCGAACCATTTCTATATCGTATTGTTACATGTGATGAAAAATGGATTCTTTTTGACAATCGCCAAGCATTTGGCACAATAGTTGGATAAAGATGAAGTGCCCAAACACAGTCCAAACTGAATGAATATTCATCAAAAAAAGCTAATGGTGTCTGTTTGGTGGTCCAGCACTGATATTATCCACTACACCTTCATGAAACCTGGTCAATCGATTACAGTGGATGTCTATTGCAACCAGCTGGACGAAATGATGAGGATGCTTGTGATTAAGCAGCCAATGTAGGTCAATAGGGACAGGCCAATCCTCTTGCAAGACAACCATCAACCATATGTCGTACAAACAACGCTGCTCAAACTGCAGAGGCTGCTCTGTTATCTACCATATTCACCAGACCTTGCACCAACTGACTACCACTTCTTCCAGGCTTTGGACCACTTCTTGCAAGGAAAAAACATTCAATTCTCAACATGCTATAGAAAATGCCTTTTGCAATTTCATCGCCACTCACTCTCCAGGCTTCTTCCCTGCTGGTGTAAGCAAGCTACTGTTAAGATGGCAAAACTGTGTCAGTAGTTTAGGCACATACTTTGATTATTTGTACTGCTGCTTGTTTGAAATATAATAAAATACACTTTTGATTCTAAATTGGACATTTCATATTTACTGACCTAACTTATTGACCTACAAACTAATTTTGAAATATTCCCTTAGTAGTATTGCAAGGAGTGCTTTCTTTGGTGTTATTTATTCTTGCTTTTAAATTTACTATAGTTTTTTTTAAAGAAATACTAGTATGAAAAGTGATTACAAGGCTTTAAGTTAAAGTATGTCATGAAATTAATCACTTCTTGTATTCTAATAAGTAGAGTTTAAGAAAAATTCAAGTTCAGCTGGGCACAGTGTGACTCATGCCTGTAATCCTAGCACTCTGGGAGGCTGAGGAAGGTGGATTGCTTGAGCTAAGGAATTCGAGACCAACTTGAGGAAGAGCAAGACCCTGTCTCTACTATAATAAAAATAGAAAAATTAACTAGGCGTTGTGGAACTTGCCTGTAGTCCCAGCTACTTGGGAGGCTGAGGCAGGAGGATCCCTTGAACCCAGGAGTGGGAGGTTGCAGTGAGCTATGATGATGCCACTTCACTCTACCCAGGGTGACAGAGTGAGATTCTGTCCCAAAAAAAAAGAAAAGAAAATTCAAGTTTATCATGTACTACTGTTTCCCCGTTACTCTTCTTTCTGAGCTCATGGAGCTCATTCTTTCCGGACAGGTGCATGAATCCTCTGTGGATGTTTGCACATGGCAAGATAGGTAGATGACCTTGTGAACTTTAAAGAGAAAACATCTCTTGGTGTGCACTAAATATTCCTCCCATATTAAGAGGCCAGTACAAACTAATTCTGAAATATACCCTTAATAATTAAATCTCTAGACCCTGAAATTTCATAGAATGCTTGCCAACATTTGTGCTATTTGAAATCACTGGCAACATATTTTTCCTTAAACTGTACTTTGATAGCACTATAGGGAGCCTTAGTTTTAACAGAATCGTTTCCTTTTTAAACACAAACAAACTTTAACAATCTGTACTTTGGTTAATTTGCTGCGCTTACATTTTCTTCTCTTATCTAGCCAATCAAAAACCCCCCAACAGGGAAGAAATATGTTAGATGCCCTTGTAATTGTCTCCTCATTTGTAAGGACACATCTCGGCGAATAGGATGTCCGAGACCCAACTGGTAAGAGATAAAGATTCATTCATTCATTCATTTGTTCATTCAACAAGTATTTATTAAAGGCTTATTATGTGCCAGGCTTTGTTCTAGATAGTCCTTGTCCTCAAAGTAATTACAGGACCTAGATTTTTTTTGTTAAAGGAATGATATGGTTAGTTTGAATTTAACAGGCATAGGTATTGGTAGGATATCATATTCTTAAATGAGCAATGAATGTTTTCTTTATGTTGTATAAGTAATTAATATGCTGTAATAAATCAGTGACTCATTGAACTTATTTAAAAATAACCAATGATTTTATCTTTGATATAATTAATCTTAACCTGGAAGTGTTTTAGTTGTCATTGTGTATCTCTTTGTATGCTACACTAGTCTCTGCTGAGCATATTATATATAATAAATTCTGGAAATATTTTCCCACGCCAAATGCCATTATAGATGTGCCCAGACAGAAGTATATAAGGACCTTAACTGTATTCTTTCCCTGTGATCTTTCTGGCTTTTCGATCAGTACATGAGTCATTTACAGCCCCATCTGATTGTAGACTGGAGAATAGAAAGGACAGGAGGCTCCAATTTTGCTTTCTTTTTATCTTTGATTAAATAGAAATCAAGGAACACCAAACTGCTCAGAGAAATTTGGTTTTAAGCCAGGACTTTGGTACCTTAATGGCAGACACATTTTAGTTGATCTAGAATACTTTTACCTTATTTAATCTTCTACCAAACTTGAATTATCTTCCTAGATAAGGAATGATAAGAAATGTTTTCTGATTTGAACTTATAAAAACTTGGAAATGGCAATTAAATGGTTCCCAAGGTCATTGATTAGGACCAATGCCATAATGTATGGTTTCTATCCCAGTATAAAAAGACTCATTATTTTTTTTTGCCTTTGAAAGACCGTTGCTATATTCTGTGATTTTGGCTCCAAAACTTGACACTTAGTTCATTTAATTTATAAAACAAATATAACATATTTTCACTGATATATTTCATATTTTTGGCCATATGTTTCAGGTTTTGTTCTCAGTCCGTTTGTGGGATAGTGAAGTTGTTTCCTTTCTCTTTCTATAGTAGACGCATAATTAACCTTGGCCCGGTAATGCTTATTTCTGAAGAACAACCTGCTCAACCTGCATTGCCAGTCCAACCAGAAGGTACGAGAGTGGTGTGTGGACACTGTGGAAACACATTCCTGGTAAGTAACTGGATGTTTGTCATAGGACATCAATCTGTAAATATGGGTCATGATCTTATAGATTTGACCAATGCTCATAGTCTTACGGTTTTGTCCAAGTGCAAATTGATTAATTAAAATAGGGTCTTATTTAAGAAAATAGTTAAGCAGAAGTACAGCTATGATGTACAGCATCTTTTGTGAATTACATAACAGGTGCATCCTCTGACTGGCCCAATTCCCAAAAGGGTCCTCTCTGTGTAGGCCAATGAAAAACAACGCCCCTTCCTCCAAGCTCAGCTCCATGGGTATCTTGGCTTAGTGAGCAGCTGAATCTTAGCTCTACCCTCACCTACCCAGCAGAGCACAAAATACACAATCTCGTGCAGTGGCCTTGCTTCACGGCTTCCAGATTCAAGAAAAACTCTTAATATAATTTATCAAAAACTTTCTGACTTTTAAGAATTATTTTTGGTGTGAAGGGACTTAACACCGATACTCATAATTAGAAAAACCATTACAGAAAAAAAGAAAATTTAGGTAATTTGATATGAACAAAAGTTATAGAAGTTGTTGCTTTACTATTTCTAACTTAAACTCAAAGTTTGACTTTAAAAAAAGTTAATTCCATATTGACTTACCCTTTCAGAAAGGGTAAGAACAGTTTTTCTTTTGTTGTTTAGCCTATATAGGAGACAGAGGATTTTGTTTAGAACTTGAGTATTAAAGATACCTTCTAGAGTGTAGCCTGGGCATCTATAAACAAGACCTGCTGTCACTAAGGCATGAATGAGCTTAATGAAGTGTAGGTGATTTGCTTTATTTTTTCCTAATTTTTACTTTTATTAAAGTAATTCATGTATGTAATTCTAAATTTCGTATAGGACTGCAGTCTCCTCATCTAGCTGACCACCGGTTACCATCTCTCAGATACTTTCCACTCTTTCAGCTGCTCTGCTGATATTCACTTTCATGTGTTTAAATTGTTTGCTTATCCTTTTGCTTTTTGATTGAGCAATTTTAGACATAACCCACTACCTTGTAAAATGCAAGGATTTAACACTTGTATACTTTCCCACTCATATTCTTTTCTCCACTTCCATACTCTAAGTAGAGTTATAACATTTTATTCAATTAATAATTAAAATTTACATTTTTCTTTTTCTTTTTTTGTTTTTGTTTTTGTTTTTGAGACAGGGTCTCATTTTGTCACCCAGGCTAGAGTATAGTGGTATGATCATAGCTCACTGCATCCTCCAACTTCTGGGCTCAAGCTATCTTCCATGTGCCACCATGCCTGGCTAATTGTTTTTTTAAATTTTTTATAGAGATGAGGTCTTGCTGTGTTGCCCAGGCTTATCTCAAACTCCTGGCCTCAAGTGATCCTCCCATCTCAGCCTCCCAAAGTGCTGGTATTACAGGCATGGGCCACTGTACCTGGCCTATATTTTTTATGATTAGGTAAATTATGTTCACAGCTGAGCCAAGTAATATGCTACATTTTTCTCCTGTGTGGCTTTTAACATTTTCTTGGATTTGTAAATAATTACCCCTCTTGTCTGGATTTTAAAAATTTTCTATGTAGAAATTATTAATTCCTCACATATTGTTTTGTAGAACTATAAAATTCCTGTTGATATAGTCAAACACACAAGAGAATCTATTATGTAGGCTTCCTGCTACACAGCTATTATCCTGGGACTTCCCTTTGCCGTCATCCTGCAAATTCCTTTTACCTCTTTCCTGTGTTGGATCCCGTGCCATTCTCAGTTATTGGTTTATTCTTTTATTGTGGTGGAGCGCATCTTCTCTTTGCTTTCTGGAAATATGCAGGGAAATGAATTTGAGCCCTTTTATTTCTTAAGTGGTTTTTAATCTCATCTCACATTCACTCCATAATTTGTCCAGATGTACAGTTCTAGGCTGCCGGTTGTTTCCTTTTAGAAGTTTGAAAGCTTTGCTCCATTGTTGATCAGATCAGTTGCAATTCTGACTCCTGATCCTTTTGATATGACATATTTTTTCCTCTTTATTTTCTCTTTCCTCTTTGATTTTCTCCAGTGTTCTGAAATTTCACGAGGATATGCCTTAGTGAGGGTCTTTAGGAGCTCATCGTCTGGATACTCAGTGGGCTGTCTTACAGTCCACTCTATTTTCTCTGTTCCCTCCTTCTAGAACTCCTTATGTTAGATCACCCGAATTGACTCTCTCTCTTTTTTTACATTTTCTTTTAAATTTTGGCTTTTTGTTTTATTTACTGGGAAACTTCTTCTACTCTGTCTTCAAAACGTAATTAAATTTTTTAATTTTAGATAATCATATTTAGTTTTTAATTTCCAAGAGCTTTTGTTTGTTCTGATTATTTTTTTCTTTTCTTTTTTTTTTTTAAGCATTCCCTTCTTTATGGCATCTTTCTGAAGCTATTCATTATATTTGTTTCTGAGGTATTGTTCTTCTCTATGCCTTGTCTTTGTTTTCTCCCCACTTTTTTGATTTTTTTTAAATTTATTTTTTATATTTTTTTTTGGAAAAATGGGGTCTTGCAGTGTTCCCCAAGCTGGTCTGATCTTGAACTCCTAGACTCATGTGATCCTACTGCCTTAGTATTTGTTTTTCCTTTATGAAAGAAGTTTTATTCAAAATTTCATTTATCCCAGGACAGCCCTGCCCTTCCTGTGAGGCAGACTTTTCAATGAAAATGTTTGAATGTAATTGTGTAATTTTCTGTTTAATTGGAAAAGACAGTTGTGCCTTTCATTTTTTGGAAGTAAAGCAAGTATAAAAAAATTTTCATTTATATTTGAAAGTAAGTCACTGATTAGAATCTCAATGCATGCCAGTAGGGGCTAATGATGATGACTTCTCCTTTTCCTCCTTCTCGTCTTCTTATTCCTCCTAGTCCCTTCTCTCCCATCCTTTCTGCTCTTTCTTTGAAAAGCTATCAACTGTTAGTATCAATTGGTCTTTTTTTTTAGGACAAGTTTCTCTGGGGAAAGATCCTCCAATCTCTGGTGAGTTATAAGCCTGAGAGACAGCATTCTAGGAGCTAAGAGAGAGAACAGGGGTGAAGATCTTATCCACTGTTCAGGCTACAGACTTTAATTCCTTTGTTTTTACAATGCATTTTATTCTTGCCTTCTGCGCCTGGTGTTCCTACGTCCATAGTCTCTCTAGCTAAATTTCTCTTCCGAATAAATCACTCTTTACTTACATGTGTTGGGAAGGGGTAGTTTCTGGTTTTGTGATATGGAGGAAGAATTTACAAGCAATACTTCTGGTTGTTTTTTCCCAGCTTTATTGGAGTATAATTGACAAACAAATTATATGTATTTAAGGTGTACAACTTGATGTTTTGGTATACATGTAAATTGTGAAATGATTATCATAATCAAGCTAATTAAATTTTTTGATGACCTCATACAGTTACCTTTTATATGTGTGTAGTGAGAACACTTAAGATCTAGCTGTTTAGTAAATTTCAAGTATATAATACAGTATTGTAAACTTTGGTCACTATGCTGTACATTAGATCTGCAGAACTTGTTCATCCTGCCTAACTGAATCTTTGTAGTCTTTGACTAACATCTCCCTATTCCCCACCTGCCCCCAGCCCCTGGCAATTATCACCATGATCATACAGTGTTTGTCTTTCAGTGTCTGGCTTATTTCACTTAGCATGACATCCTCCAGGTTCATTCATGTTGTCACAAATGGCAGGATTTCTTCTTTTTAAAGACTGAATAATATTTTATTGTATGTATGTACCACAATTTCTTTATCCATTCATCTGCTAACAGACATTTGGCTTGTTTCCAATTCTTGGTTATTGTGAATAATGCTGCAATGAACTTGGAAGTGTGATCCTCCTGCTTTTATTCCTACTGTTAACTCTACCTTTGAAAATACCTGGTAGCTCCAATACCTGACTTATTCTGGGTTCTTCAGTGTGAGCCAGACTGCTGTCATTGGCGTATCTTTCTAGGCAGTCGAGTTTCAACACCACTAATACAAAGTTAGTTGCCAAGTACCCATCTGCTTTCTGTTGTCCAAAAATTTAAAGTCATTTCCCTTCTATTTTTTTTTTGTCCTTATGGAATTATATAATTTTAAATTGATTTACTATAATTTAGTCAGGTTTGGAAAAAGAAATAGAAATACATGCATTTATTCAATTTACTACATTTAACCAGAATTGCTGGGATTTTTCTGATCTGGTAGGACAAAATAAGTTTTTTTCCTTGCATTTATATTTCATTACTTGAATCAGTGACTAAGTACATAAGTTAGAAAATATACTTGGTGGGGATAGGTAACAATTTTCTTTTTAAAAATCACCATATATTGATTTAACATAGGGTAATATACTCTGTAGATACCAATACATAAGAAGTGAATTGACTAAATTAAATATATATTAAACGTATTTGTTGCACTTTTCTTTCCTATATGTGAACAAATTATATTTTGAAAGTAATGCAATTTAAAAATCTTCAAAATAGATTTTTTCAACTTACTTCAGGAATGCAAATATTTTGCATTGTGCCCTGTTATGTTTTATATTTTAAATCCTTGCCGTGAATTCTGTTTGTAGTCACATCACAAATGAGCTGATTTCATTTATTCGGTAATATATATTGAGTGTGTACCAGGCACTGGGCTAGGTACTGGGGAAACAGTGGTGAACTAGAAGTGTAGTCTCTGTTTTCGTGGAGTCTTATGATCTAATAGGAGGGAAAAGATATTTATTATAAAACTAGAATTATATGAAATGTGTTTGGACTAGATAGGGAGATACAGTGTTCTTAGTGCACACACAGAAGCACCTAACTTAGAGTAAGTGACATTATCCTAAGAATAATGGAAAGCTACAAAAGAGCTTTTATGCTTAATTTTGTATATGAAGATGCTGTGTATAGAATGGATTGCATAGGGGCAAGCCTGAAGATGCATGAGACTAGATGCTTAGCTTTTATTATTCAGCAAAGTGATGATGATGGTCAGGAACAGCATAAAGAATCTGAGAGACAGAATTGACTGTACTATTAATAGGATGGAAAAGGAAATGAGGAAAAAAGGAAAATCAAAGACAACTGTTAAAAAGGCTTATATTTAATTTTTTGGAATTATCTGGCAGTGAATTCTAGAAAAGGATCCAAATTGAGAGTTTAGATGGATATGTATATGCTATGGTTTTTAAAATTTTTAAATATAACTTATACATTTAAATATTTTTCCTCCGGAAGAAAATTACTAAAGTAATATGCAAGCCTGACACTAACTTCTAAAAACTGTCTCTTTCTTATTTAATATTCAGTGCAGGCAAGTGAATCATATTGTTATATTAACACAGTAATTATGATTGAAAACTTTAATTCTTTAGCAAGAAAGGATGTTTTGGATTAAAATATGGTATTTATAGATAACTTCAAAATTTCTGGAAAACAAAATTTTTGGCAACTAAGGAAACATTGGTCATAACTATAGGGTGGGTATTGCTTTTGAAAGTTTCAGATTTATGAGAGATGCTCAGTGTTATGAAGAGTACATCACCTACAAAGCTCTTAATTCTGACTTGCAGCCATATTATTATGCTGATCATGATAATCTTATGTCCTTTGTAGTATGTTCTTTGCCCTTCAAACTTTTAACTATTGGGATAATTCATTTACTCATTCCCTACTTTGTTTCAGCCTTGGCTTGCAAGGCCCAAAAGCAATTGAAACAAGTTACAAAGACATTAAGTTCAATAAGATTGAAAATAAAATATGAGAAAAAATCAAGAAGAATAAAAAATAGGGAAGAAAAATAACATGAAGTCATGCATAAGAATACAAGTATGTATAGTATTTAGTCCTGTACAGTTGATAAAATTAGGCTGAACCTTAGCTTAGTTTCTAAAGTCAATGAAAAGAGGAAAACATGATCTGTTACAAGATATTCATAATATTTTAATGAAAAGATCACGTGGGAAAACTTTTGAGGAAATACTGAGACCTAAGAGAGCATTCTCCCACAGATTAAGACAAAAGAACTGTTGTATGTGACATGGTTTTTATTATTCAAAAAAATTTACAATAATTTAATTTTTCTTCCACCAGACGAAAATTACTAAAGTAATATGCAAGCCAGAGACTAACTTCTCTATGTTCTCATAGCATCCTTCTGTTTATAATAACATCTTTTTATATATCAGTGTTATTATAATACTAAAGTTCAGTTTGCTAGGAATTCACACCATTCATTTCACAGCCTAGCTGGAACCCTGGATAAAGTTTAGAAAAGCTAGATTTGTGTTTTCCAAAGTGTATTCGATGGCACATTAATTTTATAGGTTAATAATAGATGTTATGTAAGTAAAGAGTTGTGTGATCATTGGGAACTGCTAGGATAAAAAGAAAATAAACAGATACTTTTTACAGGAGTATTCTGTAGCATTTTATTAATAGCATGCATCATTGTTAATATTCAAGAGGGATTTTTCACATTGCATATCCAAAGATTTTTTATTCTCCAAACAATTTTGAGTGGATCATCTACACAGAGTAGTGTTTTGAGGGACATTGTTTGAAAAATAGTTTCTCAGAAGAATAAAGTGAATGTTTAACCTTCAACTAGTCCTCCATGAATGTAAAGAAATTTCTTAGTACAAGTAAACAGCAGAGTTTAATACTGCATTTTTGGGGGGCCTGTGTTCTCTGCTGATGAAGGGCATATGGAGGTGTTTTTGTTAATCAGTGTCTGACTGAGAGGTTGTTATTCTTTAATAAATACTAACATAGCTCACAGTATGTGACTGAATTATAGATAATGGTTCAAACTTTGCCCTGAAGTGGGCCAATTTTATTCACGTGGACACAGGGACAGATGGTTTGGTACTATAGCAGAGAAGGACAGCGGTTTTGAACATACTTCATAATGTTGCCAGTTGCCTATTATATCCATTTATATATATATATATATATATATATATACATACATACACACACATATATATATATATTCCATCAGGGTGTTATTAAAATTACTAGTTTTAAGCAGTATAACTTTTTTATGAGTCTTCTAATAGTAGTTGCAAAATAGCTCTTGTGGAAATTAAGTTCATTTGTTACACAAAATAGTTAGAAATCAAATATTGGAAGAACTGTTGTAAAAATTATTGAGTTTTACAGAAATTGCTTTTAATCTTTCTGATAGACATAAGATTTTTTATCTATCAAGACGTCAAAGTCTGGCAATAAAATTTCATGAGTTCCGGGGTAGGATTTTAGATAAGAGAACAGTAGTAAATTAACTACTTTCAAAAGCATTGGTATTTGCATCCATTTGAATAGACTATGACAAATTTGTTTCTAATAATAGATGGCTTTTCTGCTCTTAGTTTGCTGCATTTAAGGGAGTGCTTGGAGGTAACAACAAAACCAGATGTGTTAGGTTGCTGGATGTATAATTTACTAATTACACAATAGAGTCTCAGCTGTTTATCAGCTATAATTTATTTTACCATGCATAATTTGTGCTAAAATGACGAACATTATAAAATGATAAAACTGGACTAAATAATCTCCTTAGGCTGGTCGTCTAAAATTCTAGAATTTCCACGCCAATGTGTTAACCGTAAGTCTTGGATTTTGGGTTACTCTTGACTCAAAGTTTTTGCAGTTGCTTTCTCACATCATTTTGTGTTTTTTAACTATGAAACACTTAAATGTGTTATTTATAAATAACATTTGAAGTGATATTACAAAGTTTAGAACTATCTTAAACCTATTACATAAACATAAAAAGCACTTAATATTATAATATTTTATTCTTTCATTGCTTAATATTCTATACCAATTTCTGTAGAAATCATAATCTCTACTTAGCACATGAAATAACAATTATAGACTTTGCACTATTGAGAGTAACTTTGAAATACATCAGCTTGTTACAAAGTATAAGTAATAAGAGAAATATTTGCTGCTGCTTGAACAAAAATGTGCTCTTGGGCTGACATTCGCAGATGTTGAAAAAGAATCATTTTTGAGAGTGAACAGTCCTGTAAAGTTTCATCTCTATTTTCTTTATCTCGGGACTATCTGTCCCTGCTGTGACTGAGAGAGATCATATCAAGGTTAACTAAATTTCATGAGGTTTCACATAAAAATGAAGAAAAAGGAGTCCAGGAAGCCCAAATATGTTTGTTCTTTTCTTTAATTATAAAAGAAAAAGTAACAAAAAAGCATGCATCAGATATTTTCGAAAAATTAAAACATTCGAGGATGCATAAATTATTGAAACCTCACTGCACCTAGAATCTGAGCCTTCTGAAAGGAAAAGGTGGTGAACTAGAGTCCCAAGCAAAGTTAATTTTAATAAAGGATTTGTTTTGATGATAGAACTGCTGAAGTACTTAAAGAAATTCCCCTAAAACTATAAAGAAAATATCCTTATGAGAAGGCATATACAAAAATAAGATGGAAGGTTGTTGGAAAGCCATTTTTTAAGTATATTTTATGGGATAATGGTTTACTTTAACTTTATATTGCACATTCTTTCAAAGACTACCTGCTACCCATAAGCCATTTCAAGTATCTGAAATCATTCCTGTGGGGAAGGCAGCACATTCTCCTACTTATACTTACAGTGAAGAAAATTTAAAGAGAAAATTGTACCCTAGAAGCAGTGTGTTTTTGTTACATCGTGTGAGCAACAACAGAACAGGAGCAGTTCCATGACTTTAGTTCTACCTATATCTAATTTGTTTAGTTTATGTACTTTGTGCTTTTCCCACCTAAGTAGAATAAATAGTTCCATTTTAGTAATGAATCTAAAAATTCAAGTATTTAAAAGGCTAGCCCTCAAGACTTAAAGGAAAAATGATTTTGAAGATACATAAAATATGTTTTTATTCCCTGGAGGTGAACTGAGTCTTACAGCCGTAAGAGATGACCTTCATTACGGCATTACATTCAGTCTTCATTGTAAAGCAACCTAGATTGCGTCAGAACCTTGGAAAAGTCATGGGAACTGTTTCCGAGGGAGATCACAAACTGTATTTTTATTTTAAGAGAGGAGGAGGGAAGTGTTGGAGGGAAAAGCTCACGTAACTATGAGAGGGTGATTACTTCTGTTGTGGTCCCTGATGACATTTAAACTAAAAGAAACCTTTTATCAGATTGGATAGCTTTCAGTTGTTTTTCTTTTCAATTCCTCTCTTTATTTATTTTACAGTGGATGGAACTGAGGTTCAACACTCTGGCAAAATGCCCACACTGCAAAAAAATGTAAGTTCTCTATCATTAGAAATACTATTAGTACTTGAGAACTATTTAGAGTTTAGAATACCCAAGTAGATTTTGATTTTAAGACATGCTATGGAATGAATGCATGCTTAATATATTTATGTTTCTTAAGATGAAAAATCATCCTTAAACTAATCGATATATTCTACTTTGAAATTAAAATGATTTCCTTGATTATCATTCTCTAAAGGGAAATTGATTTCTAAGAAAGCAAAATTGCTAAAATTATCGGTAACTTGGTGAGGATTTTCAAATGTCTAAGAGGTTACAATCTATCACAAATAGTCTAAAATTTATTTTTATAAAATGGGCTGTAATCTAGGGGAAAATCCAAATTGTTTCAGAGTTCATAATTAAGTGGTTATTAGCCTTTTTCATCTCTTGTCTAATAAAGTTATCACTGATAGCAAAGTTTGTATGATTATTTGTCTATCTTAATGATTCGGTCTTTTTCTCTCTATTCCCAAATGGTGTACCTAAGGAAAACAACATAAGGCAATATAAAAATGGGAAATAATATAAGACATTTTGATTAAAGACATTTTATGGTATGTGTGTTGAGAGTCCCAAGATTCCTTGATTTTCTAGGCAGACTTATAGGAATTTGTATATAGTTGTATTCACAGACATGATTTATTACAGCAAAAGTATGACAAAGCAAAATCAGCCAAGGGAAAAGACATGTGGGGCAGAGTCTGGAGGAAACCAGGACAAGCTTCCATAGTCCTTTCCTACTAGAGTACTCCAGCAATGAGTTGTTACCACATGTGTAAAATGTTATCTACCAGGGAAGCTCTTTAGAGACTGAGTGCCCACAGTTTCTATTGGAGCTGGTCACCTACCTAGCACATACCAAAATTCCACATTCCCAGAAGGAAAGTAGGTGTTTGGCATAAACCATATTGGTTTACACAAACAATTTACACTTAATACGCCACTCTTATCAGTTAAGGAATAGTGGGAACTCTCTCAAAATCTAAGTTCTCAGATGCCAGCTAAAGGCTAACCTTACAAGCAGGGCTTTCTAAGGATAGCAGTCCCAGGCCTGCTATGTTCTTTCCTGCACAGCATCTATTTTGATAATATCCTTTTAATTAAAAAATTCTTCTGTTTGCCATTTATATTTTTGAATTATAACTTAGCCAAGGGAAATTAAACTGAATGTTTTGAAAATTCAATTTTTATAATTGAAAATATGGGATCATACTTTAATTTGTGTGACCTCAGTCTGATATAAATACCTTATCTACTTTGAGAGTCAAGAGATTCCAAGCATGGTTTCTAAGAGAAAATAATTAAAAAGTGTTTGAAAAGTAGAGTATGTGTAACAAAATATCTCCATCTCTGCTAGATCTCATTCCAACTAAATACAGCCTTATGAGAATAACTTCTTTATAGCATGTTTTAGCTTCTAAAGAACAGATATCTTCTTTTTTATTTGTGAAATTAGTCATTCAAATTCTTAAATTTATTGAATCTAGTAGAAGTGTGCACACGGAGAAACAAAGTGGCTAACCCTAAATAAGTCAGGAGGAAAATATATACGTGTTTGAGGGACATACCCACACTCCTCCCTCAATGTATGTGACTGATAAGTATTTCGGTCTATTATCTGTGTTTTCACAAAAATGGACAAAATTAAGTTGCACATATTTTTACTGAGAACATTAAATTGGATTGAAAAAACTTATGAAAAATAAAAAGCCGAGACTTCTTGTGGTTAGCAGACTGTGTGCTAAGTGCAGTGATACTTGCTTTATGTATGCATATGCACTAGCTGTAATCTTTACAGCAATCCTGCAATACAGGGATTATTATCCTCATTTTACAGATGAGGAACTGTTAGGAGAGGTTAAAGATTTTTGCTCAAGGGACTTGCTTCTTTTAGTACAATGGCAATATTTTTGCTAATAATAAAGAAGTATTGAATGTCCAGATACTCTGTGATTTGTTAAAACATCACAAGGCCGTGTATTAATATGAAGAAGAATTTGTCTCAACTACTTAGGGAACAACTTACATAGAAATTCACATGGACTAAATCAGCTTAAACATTATTCTGAGAGGAAGGTTTGTAGAACTGGAGTCACATGCTGAACATGGGAGGACTCGGGACTTTCATTACTTACTTGTGTGCAGACACTGTTGTCACATGAACACTCCTAATTGCTATCTAGATTTCTTTTCTTTTTTTTTTTTGAATTTTCTTTTTTCATAACAAAATGATTGGTCATCTGTTGGATTAAGATTCTGAGACTGAACTTTATTTCTTTAAGCACAAATATCCTAAAGTTATTTTTAAGTCACAGGAGTTACTAAATCATGACTGTGAGACAAATATACCATGTGCTTATTTCACAAAATGTGTGAGGAAAGCTTCCCCAGAATTCCAAAGACCAAGGGAGCATTTTCTCTCATCCAGCGCTGATTCCTGCAGTAGCTGGGACTACTGTGGCTGAAGGCAATGTTTTCTTTTAACTGGGCAGCTTGTGCCCACACCTGGACTAGAGATGTGTTAAATAGTTCTAGTGTTCTGAAATATAGCTTGGACTATATTTCCATGCAAATGTTATAAGGGACCTAAGACTAGTAGAGACACTGATTTAATCCATGATAATTATCATTGAATATCATTTCTTTTATATCACTCTTGTACTCCTTTGTGAATCACCTCCTACCCTTTTAAACAACAATAGACTCTTACTCTCAAATGTTATCCTTTTGTTTTGCCATTTAGTGCTATCTTTTATAATTATTCATCAATATTCATCAATTCAACAGTTTTGTGCTAGGTATGAGGTACTTGAAATAAAAGATGTAATCTTGCCTTCAAGGAACTTAGTCTTGTGGGCACTAGAAGGAGAATAGACAACTACAATAAAGTTTTTCATGCTTTGCAAGAGGTATGGCCAGCATGCTCTGCTATGTAGCACACCTAATCCAGATTGGAGGGAGTATAAAAGAGGGTTTTGGGGAGGGAGTGATATATGAACTAAGTAATGAAAGATGAGTGGGAATTATGTGAAAAAGAGGGTGGGATGGTTCACAGGTAGCTACGTGTGTAGATGTGCTTCTAAAAAAATGGAATAGAGAGGATTGAATGTGAAGAGATAGGAGAGGGAGATTAGGGTCAAGGATGACCTTATTTCTGAGAGGCTGTAGAACCATTTACTAAGATAGGGAATGCAGTATCTAGAAGAAATGTGTCTGGCTGTGGATGATAAATTCATTTTGAACTTATTAAATATAAGGAGAGTCCCAGGTTTGCTAGATTGGCTGAGTCTTCATCCTATCTATCTGCTTTTCCAATAAGCAATCTTGGATTAATATGGCCATGGCTTCTCCTTTCCTTTACCAGGATAACTGAGAGCTGAAAAATTTCTATATTGATTAGCTCTTTACAAACATACAGCTTTATACTTTAGCTAAACTCTTATTCTATATGCCTTTTTTGTGTCCTTGATAAACTACCTCCTCCGTTCCGCCAGCACGTGTTTCTAGACATTTACTGTTCTTCTTAAACTCCCCACCTCAGCATCTTCAGCTCTTCCAGTCTCAGCCCACGAGCTGCCTCCTATCTCTCTCAGACAATTGAGGCTGTCCGGAACTCCTTTATTTTTACACTCCCCGCCCATAAACTTGTCTATGTCTATGCTCACTCATTTCCTCTTCTCAGAGTGATGTAGGTCTCTTCTTTCCAAGGCTATGTCTCCCTTTGATTATGGCACCCTATTCCCACTGGAGTAAAGCACAATTAGCTATCACTCCCCATTAGACCACTGAATTTGTTCTGACAAAATTTGTATCCCAATTACAAATTCTGATAGTTTGGTCCTCATCTTGCTTGTTTTCTCTGTAACATTTGGTTTTGTTGATTATCCTGGGTGTGCGATGATTAATTCTAGGTGTCAACTTGACCAGATTAAGGAATACCTAGAGAACTCATAAAGCATTACTTCTAAATATGTCTATGACCGTGTTTCTAGAGGAGATTGGTGTGTGAGTTGATGGACTGAGTGGGGAAGATCTGCCCTTGATGTGGGTGCACACCATCCAATTGGCTGGAGGTCTGGATAGAAAAAAGAAATGCAGAGGAAAGGTGATTTTCACTCCTTTTCTCCTGGAACTTAGATACTCTTCTCCTGCCGTTGGACAGCAGAATCCCAGTTCTCTTTGGCTTTTGGACTTCAGGACTTATACCAGCAGTCCTCCATGTCCTCAAGCCTTCGACCTCAGACTGAGAATTACACCATCACCTTCTCTGATTCTGAGGCTTTTGGACTTGGACTGAACCACGCTACCCGCATCCCAGGATTTCCAGTTTATAGAGAGCTTGGCATGGGACTGCTCAGCCTCCGTAATCACATGAGCCAATTTCCCTAATAAATTGCCTCTCATCTATCTATCTATCTATCTATCTATCTATCTATCTATCTATCTATATATCTATCTACCTACCTACCTACCTACCTACCTATCTACCTACTGTCTATCTCCTGTTGGTTCTACCTCTCTGGAGAACCCTGACTAATACACTAGAATTTTTCCTTAAAATTTGTTCTTTTCCTGGTTTTCAGATACCACTTTCTCTTGGGTTTCTCCCACTTCTCAGAACACTCCTTTGTTGGCTTCATTTCTTTTTCAAGTTGTTAAATATTGCTGTTTGCCAGGGTTGGAACTTAGTCACACCATATGAACTTATGTTCATATGTTATTTATATGCCATTAAATCACCCCAGATCTTTCCTTGGAGCTTCAGATGTAAATATACAATCTCTATTCACTGTCTTGCCTATGGTTACTTTAACTTGATATCTCATGGTCATTTCAAACACAACTTGGCCAACATCCCCACTTCCCTCTGTAAACTGATCTTTCTTATATGTTGATTAATATACAAAATTATTATATGTTGTATATTATATAATAATGTTATTATATGTCATATATTATATATCATAATGTTATTATATGCTATATATACTATATTTGTGTTATCCCATCTGCCCAACTGACCAAGTCAGAAATCTAAATGTATGTTTTCATCATTCTCCATCTTCAGATGGTAGTGTCCTATCTATTCTGTCTCTTGACATTTCAATTCTATGCTCTTATTCTCACTATTCCTACTTTAGTTCATGCTTTCGGCATCCCTCTGAAGACCACTGCAATGGTTTTCTAATTTATCTCTTGGCCTTCAACCTTGCAGTTCTTTATCCATTTACTAGAATAATAGTCCCTAAATGCATATATCATTTTAGACTCCTTGGCTTTCAATCTTTTAGTAGTTCTCAAATTCATAGTCATGGCATGCAGTCATGCAAGCTATTTATTGCACAACCCAAGAAGGTGCCATTTCTATTGGTATCTTAGGTTTGTCAATTTAGTGGCATATGAAGTATTCTGAGGAAGGACTCAGAATAAAACCAAAAGAATTTGCTTGCCACAAATATACCATGTGGTTTACTATAGGCCCACTGCCTAAAATCTAGAATCAAACTCTAGGCAAAATATATGTAGCTCTCCAGTTTTAAATCTTTGCCTAACTTTTCTGGTAGTATCTTTTTTTTCCTTCGTCTCTACACACAACCCCCTATCTCCCAGCCTCAACAAATTTTTCAACTTCCATAAACATATTATACAGTTTCTTGCTTCTGTCCCTGAATCTTATCCTGCTAAGCCTAAAATGCCCTGGCTAGTCCCTTCTTCATCCCCATCTACCTCCAAAATACCTATTTAACCTCACAAATTAAATTAGCTAAAACATCCCTTGCTTCTACTACTCATCTGCAGAAACTTTCTCTGACAGAAAGTTTATTTTGTTGATTGTTCATTGAACAATTCTTTTTTATACCTAAACAATGCTATTGTTATCAGCTAAAATGACTTACTCCCTCATCTATTCACATCTTACTCTATCTTTTAAGCCCCACCTAATAAATCCTTTCCTGGCTAACTCCTCTGAAAATTATAATGTCAGAAACATTGCTTGACACCTTTTTCCCTTATGAATTTGTATAGCACTAGCTATTAACGTTTTCCAGGTGTCTGTCATAATCCTAGTATTTCATAGAGTAATTTTGTAAAGGGAAGGTTGATAATTTGAAGAGTGAATAGTTAGACGTTTGGGAACATTGAATGATCTTTTCCTCCTGGAGATTCACTGTCAACATCTTTGTATGTGCCCTTGACTTTGACATCATTGTAAATGCATAGCTCAGCTCACATGAAAGTTAAGAAAATCCCTAGGGACCAAAATGAAAATGAAATGACGACTAGGGATATACTGAGGATATTTTCAAATATTAGGAACCTAGAACCTTGGGTTTTAGTGTTCAGGTAAAGAATGAGAGGCAAAGCATTGGCCCTGCATAATGTGGAGGGGTTGGAATACCACTCCCTCCCAATAAAGTCCTTAAAGTACTATTCTCCAAGAAAAGAGTAGGTCAGGGAAAAAAAATCCACCAGAAAAGGAAAATTACAAAGTGAATTTATAAGAACAGTGAATTTAGATTTATATTTTATGTCATTTATAAGATCTAGAAAAACCTAGTCCCAGAAATCTATTTAAAGTGGTTTAGGTTGCTATCACTCTAGGGAGCCTGCGAAAAGCAAATAAAAATTCCTTGTGGATGAAGGCGCCGCTAACCTATGCACAGCAGGATTTCTTATATTAAGATCTGCCCAAATAAGTTTTCCACAAAAATTGCTAACCATTTGAGGAAATAAGGTACCATAAGCATAATCAGCATTGATAAAAAAACAAAATTAGATTCCTAAAGATTTCAGATTTACAATTATTTGATACAGAATACATTATAACCATGTCTAAGATATTTTAAAAAATAAAAATAAGGGAATCCAAATAAGAGACCATTAAAAAATGACCAAGTACTCACAGTACTCACAAAAGCCTGTACATGAGTGTTTGTAGCAAGTTTGACATATGCCACGGTTTGGATGGGTTGAATTTGTGTTGAGTGAAAAAAGCCAGTCACACAAGGTTACCGACAGTAAGATTTCATTTATGTAACATTTTTCAAATGATAGAATTTTTGAAATGGCAGCAGGTAATGGTGGTGTAGTGGGCACAAAGTGTGGGGTGGGCAGAAAGGAGGGTGTAGTTATAAAAGGATCCTTACAGTGTTAGACTGTTCTGTATCTTGACTATGGTGAGGGTTGCATGAACGTCTACATATGTAATAAAATTGTATAAAATTAAAAACATACACATACACATGAATGTAAGTAAAATCAGAAATCTGAAAATTGGTGGATTGTATGAACATTAATATCCTATTAATAATATTGTATTTTAGTTTTGCAAGATGTTACCATTGGGGAAATTGGGTAGAAGGTACACGAGATCTCTCTGTTGTATTTATTACAACTGCTTGTGGATTTATAATTATCTCAAATATTTTAAAAAACTAGATATATTTAAAAAGAAACAATAGAACTTCTAGAAATTAAATGTTAGAGAATTAAAATGCAATAGACAGGTTCAAGAGCAGATCAGATAAAGCTGAAGACTAAAGTGGGGGATTGGAAGATAGAGGTAAGCAAACTAGCCAGAATCCAGCACAGAATGACAAAGATGAAAGTAAGCTTAAGAGAACATATATTCTAGGGTGTCTAATGAATATCTGATCTAGAAAGAAAAAAAATAGAGAATGGGATAGGTTCATTTTGAAGAGATAATCTCTAAGAATTTTCAAATCTATGAAAGATGATTGTGAAAATGAATGAACTAGATCTTCACATATCATTATGGAAGGTTCACGTAGAGTATTATGCAAATAAAAAGAGCAAGTCACAGAAGCATACAGTGAACACAAACACATAAAGTTTTAACACATGCAAAACAATACTATAGGTTACATATAGACATATGTATTAAATATGTAAGAAATTTTATCATTCATGCAGTAGGTGCTTGTTGGTCATTGCCTTATCCGTGTGATGAGATGGCACTTGAGTTGTAGCGTAGCAGAAGATTATTTCTTTTCTGGGAAGACTTCTCGGAAGTAGTGACTGTTTTAAGTTGAGTGATGAAAAAGGGCATGGATTTTCTAAACAGAATTCATGCATTGGAATTAATATTCTGAAGTGTATTCTCTTGGCTCACAGAAAAACTGCTCTAATATACACTTAGAACCTTTGATTTATTCAATATGTGCTTCTAATAAGCTTAGTTGGCTTCTAATGCATGGTAGATTAGAGACTGGCAGAGGCAGATACACAGGTAATAATAAGAAACAACAACCAACTGTGAGGTCTAAGGCAGGAAAATCCACCAAATGGTTGTATAGGAATTAAAGCCAAAAATAGTCTAAGGCTAAATGTAACATAAAGGAATGAATCCTACATACCCTAGTAATTCCAGATAGCAAGCTGTACGGTGCAGTCATTAATGATGATTATCCAGATATGTATGTTTAGGTCAAAGTACTCAGGAAACTTTATGATGTATTTTCGTAGCAAATTTCATCAATTTTTAAAAATATTTGAGAATTAAAGAATATAATTTTTATGCACAACTAACCTCTTTGGAATAGCATGTTTCTAAATTATGCCTGTATTTTGCTTACTCAGCAGCCATTCCTTGAGAGAATGCTGTGTTAGGCATGATATTGACACTGGCCACACAAAGGTGAATCAGATACTTCATTATGTCATTCACTAACAGAGTGCCTGGCATATGGTATGTGTTAATAAATACATGTATGTTTAGACAGAGAAGAAAGTGCTGATTTGGCTGTTTGATCTCTACTATACTTGTATCATTTTGAAAATTACCAAAATTAGAAGTGGAGACAGCTAAACACTATTGGATTTGGAATTTCAATTGAGAAGGATGATAGCAATATATGCTTTTATAAATTTCCTAGAGGCTTTTTGGCAGTATGTATTAAAAGATTTAAAAAAGTTTAACCTGATTAACTTTGTAATCCTAATTCTTAAAAAAAAAAAAAAGGCCTTAAGAAAATGTTGGAAAAAAAGCACAATGCTTTTAAGTGATGCTTTTCTGGTGTTATTTATAATAATGAAAACACTTTTAAGTGTACAATAGCAAAGAATTGGTTAATTATGTTGTATTCATCCATCAGAATTCCAGTTTGAGAATACTTTATGACATAGGAAAATTCATGGTAAGTTACAAAAAACGGCTGGAGGAAAATATGCCAAAATGTTGAATGACTATTTTATGATAGTGGGATTATAGGTAATTTTCCTTTTCCTTTTTATTCTTTACTCTATTTTCCAAATTTTCTACACTAAACACATATCATTATAAGTGTGAAAAAAATCAAATGCTATTTGTAAGATAGCCCTGATTTTCCATTCTAGGATAGATTTTTTGGAAATAGACTTTTATCTTGGAAGATTATTAGGGATCACAATGGATTTTGTGGATATTATCAATGAGCAAGGCTTGAACTTTGTGTAAAGCCACAATATCATAAATTCACCATTTATGATTTTGTCACTCATTAAATATGACATTTTTATGCATGTTCTTATCTATAAAGTTGAAGAAATGAATAAAAGTATATAAAATAATGTTATTAAATCCATGGATAAGACTTCACAAAGATGAAATGGAGACTCTTTATGTAAATACTTAATGTTCTCTTTTGCTTTCATAATTTACAGCTCCTCAGTGGGTAGTGCACTCCCGCGAAGACGCTGCTGTGCATATATTACCATTGGAATGATATGTATTTTCATTGGAGTTGGATTAACTGTGAGTATTACTTTTTTATTAGAAATCTTTCTTCTCGATTTTATCAATAGTCAGTGTTGAGGCCTGGGACAACATTCAGTGTTCCCTAAAGAGGCTGCCTCTTTGGCATGCCAGGCCTCAAAACTTCTGAAGGACTGTGGGCAATCAGAAACCCAATCCATTGACCTGGGTTTTTGTTTGTGTTTTTGTTTTTTTATTTTGCTTTGTTTTTGTTTTTGAGGCAGGGTTTTGCTCTTTCACCCAGGCTGGAGTGCAGTGGTGTCATAATACTTCACTGCAACCTCAAACTCCTGGGCTTAAGCAATTTTCCTGCCTCAGCCTCCCTGGTAGCTGGGGCTACAGGTACATGCCACTACATCCAGCCAGTTTTTCTATTTTTTATAGAGACAGGGTCTCACTCTTGCTCAGGATGGTCTTGAACTCCTGGCCTCAAGCAATCCTCCTGCCTCAGCCTACCAAAGTGCTAGGACTACAGGCCTGAGCCACCGTGCTCAGCCCATGGACCTGTTTTTACTGGAACTTCCCCATCCAGGTGAAATGATGTTTTTAGACGCCTCTGAAAGTCCTTGCCATTGGGGACTTTAGAATCCATTTAACAAAAACCTATTTGTTTTTATTTAGTTTCAGAACAAATTTTGCTTGACCACAGGTTATCTTATATTCAGAACAACATTCTTTCAACTGTGGAGAGATCTAAAAAATCATTCTTCTCTTTATCCAAGTCAAACAGAGATTTACTACCAATGTGAAGATGGCTGGCTTATTTTGAGAGGAGACTGAAGCTAAGCAGTTAACATTGGTATTATGCCAGAAGAGGAAGGAACTGATCTGTTTTGCTGGCATTTACTTTCCATGCTCCTTTATTCCTCAGTTAGTATACCTGGTCCCATATTATTAGCAATGTCCTCCTGTGTCCCATGGGAACAAGAAGTTACATAGATTAAACTCCTTTTAGAGATAACACATTTTAATGCACTTTTTTGCTTACTTCATAAAATTTATACTTAATATAAGTAGCAATATTGTCTGCCAGTTATAGTCAACAGATACACCTCCTCTCATTTTATTATATAAAGACTTTGTGGCTTTAGTATGGGGATATATTTCATAAAAACATAAGTTCTCTAAGCAAATTTTTTTAAAGTTTCTAATATTTTGTTTTTATATTGCTTTTTGTTTTAGGTTGGCACCCAAGATTTTGCAAGGAGATTTCATGCAACCTATGTTTCTTGGGCAATAGCTTATCTCTTAGGTTTGATCTGCCTTATCCGAGCTTGTTACTGGGGAGCCATAAGAGTCAGTTATCCAGAACACAGTTTTGCATAAGCTTGCTTATGATTCAGTGATACAGGTGAGAGTGTCTAGCAGTTCTTGATAAGCTACTCTGGACATCTTTAAATTATTTATCCTAATGGATTCCATTCTGATTTATGTATAATCGTTTCAAGACTTTGGGAGTCTTTTATGAACAAATGCTCATTGCACTACATTATATGCAAATAGTTTGTTTTGCTGCTAGGATTTCACATTGGAACAATAAAGCTGTGTTTTCATGTTCTTTTACATCTCTTAAAGATATTTTTGGATTTGTTACCAAACATTACATATAATAGCAGCCTTTCATTATTTTTAAATCAGTTATTTCATTACTTGCTGATCTGTGAGTATTCCCAAGAAGTGTTTGTAAATGTTTCTACAATAGTTTCACATTTATACTTACATTTTAATTAAACAGTATCAAAATTGCTTGCTTAAAATCTAAGCAATATGCATTTTGCTTGAACTGCTTGCAGTAACTTTAACCTAAGATTATAGTGACCTTATTCAGGAAAAATAATTCAGTGTACCTTCAAAGACTTGACATTCTTGTCAGAGAAAAAAAACATTTCTAGATACTGTATGCTTGTTTTTTGTTGTTTGTAGAAAGATGCAATATTTTGGTAGTAATTTAAAATACAAGAATGAAAATATTTATTTGTCCGCAGTTGGAAATGTTGGATAAATGTCTTCTCTCAAAGATCACAGGACTTTTTGTCTTTCATTTTTGTCATTTACCAGTTATAAAAGATCTGGTTTGGATTTATGGAATTTAATGTTAATCAGCTGTATGTATTCCTTTATAGGGACTGGAGGAAGTGTTTCACATACATGTTTTGTAAAACTTAACTGATTTAATCAAAGATATATTTACATTGGGTTGTGCTCCTTTTCATTAGATCATGGTAAATTTTTCTTATTGGGATAATTATGTTACTACTTGTATATGAAGGGAGCCTATGACATTTTACACTAGCAAAAACGTTAGGTTAGAGGTACTCTTACCATTCTTCTCAAAAATAACTGATCAGATAATTATACAAATTATTTAAGAAAATAGATCACAGACAAAGAGCAACATTGTTTTCTAAGAATTCACTAGGATTTATGGAATCAGCTCTGGCACTGCCCATCTTTGCAGTTTTGAAAAATAAATTGCTTATTGAGAAGTAATATTCTAAAGTCTTTAATGTAATAGAATTAGCTGAGTAAGTTAATTGGTGATTCCAGGGATAAGACTAATATTTTAAATTATTTATGTTCCTGAATAGTTTAAAAATGTATTCATCAGAGAATTTGGAGCAAAATATACATGTAAACTTTGCAGAGTAAATGATAAATGTATCAATGCAGTAGCTCAGGATTATATGTACCTTTGAAAATACACTAATAAAGATTATTGTTCAAAAATTACCTTGTTCTATTCCATTAAAAAGTAGTGTCATTTTCAAAATTTCCTTGAGATCTTTCTCTTAAGTTTGCATGTTTTAGAATGTGCATGTTTCTTTGTATAACATTCATTAATGTTTTTTACTATTTTCATGATTTTATTTTTAAAATATAGGTTTTAATTGCATTTGTAATACACTCTGTGGGTATGGAATGATTATTTCTTTTCCTAATGGTTAGCAGCATTGTATATTGAATAATCCATTCTTTCTCACATTGATTTGAAATCCCACACTAAATTATTTGCTACATGATTGTATTCCTTCTAAAATATAAATCCATGAGAGCAGGAACCCTGGCAGTCTTGTTCACTGCTTTATTCCCACTTAGAATAGTTCCTAGTGTATAGCCTGGTATATATGTGCTCAATATACATGAATGAATATGCATGAATGAATAAATGAATGAATTGGTATTTTAAATTCTTATATATAGCTGGGACTGTACTTTATATTTTGTACTAGAATGTATAGGTAGATATTTGTATAATATTTTTCTTGGGTTAAGGAAACACTTTTCAATATAAAAGCAGAAGTCATACAGCAAAGGATAGATAGAATGGGTGAGTAAGACAAAACAAACAAAAATCATAAGTGAAGCCAAAAGACAAACTGATGAAGATCTTTACAGAATAGTAGAAAGATTTAATCTTTATTGGAAGGGACTAAACACATGAAAAAGCAATTCACAAAAAAATACAATGGGAAATAAATACCGTTTTTTTCAATTTATTGATAATCGAAGAATGTAAGTTAAAACAAAGGGATACTATTTTTCACTTACCATATTAACAAAGAATTTAAAAAAGCAATACTATCCCTGTAATGTTGAGGATATGGGGGAGCACACACATACATTCATATTCTTTGACTTAGTAATTCTGTCCCTAAGAATTTATCCTCAAGGTATTATGAATAAGGGAACAGATATATATGCATAATGATGCTTATCACATTTCTATTTATAATAGGGATTAAAAACAAGAAATAGTCCAAAAATCAAGTAACATGGAATTGATGTAATAAATTATGTCACATCTATGCTATGTAATAACAGGCAGTCATTAAGAATATAATGAAATTTTTTGTCTATTGAATTGGAAATGGTTCACAAAATATTGTGTGATGCATAGAGCATGATCTACTTTGGGGAAAAATTATTTTATGTATATGTATTTAAAAAACTAAGGAAAATTAAACTCTAAAATGTTAAGAGTAGTTATCTGTGGGTGACGAGAGAGTAATGGATGAGAGAATAATGATTTTTATTTTATTTTTGAAATAGATTAATAATTAAAGAGTAAATTTTTCTCTTGGTAAATAGATAAGACTTGTATGTGCTTACATACAAATCAGCATTTATACTTTTTTATTTTGATTCTTGAAGGATTTTAAAATAAATTTACTAAAATCCAAACCAATGAATTTCACTGATGAAACAAATTTTAGAATCAAGAAATATATATTTAAGCTTAGTCCTATATGAATTACCTAAAATTTTTAATTAAATTCAAATTTTTGAAATTTTATACTCAGATTCTTATTTGTTTGTTTGTTTATTTTAAGTAGAATATATCTTCCAGTGCCTTCTATGTCCAGGGTACATAGAAAGTGCTGGCAAAGGTTATTTGAAAGAATATACCAGAGCCACTAATTAGAAAAGGAAAGATTTACTGGTCCCTTGCTGTCCGAAGTACTAAAAATTGCCTTAGTTCTTCTTAGAAAAGAGGAGAAAAATGGCACCATGATCAGGTATCCTTGAACATGTCATTTGTGAGTGTGTGTGTGTGTGTGTGTGTGTGTGTGTATAAAATAGATATATTTCATTTTAGAACAAAAGAGGGGAACCTAATAATGGCATGTGTCAGGTACAGTGCTGGCCTCACAACATGTGTTGTTTAAATATTCACAGGAATCTAGGAAGCAAGTATTGTATTCTTGTTTCTGTTTTATCACTGGAAATTGAGGTGCTACTCCCATAGATCTGAAGAAGTACATTTTGAGTAGGACAGGACTCCGTATTAAAAACAATCACTCCCAGATGATTCTGTTGTAGGTTTTTCCTGGATCACACCCTGAGAAACACTGTACTACACTGTGTTGAAAATATACTCACACATTTATATCCAGTTTCTCTGGCATCCATATTTTCACATATAGAAAAAGCTTTATAATTGTATTTGAGTAAATAATGCCATTTCTTTTGTTTAGCTTTTGTTTAGTTTTGATATGGCTATACTTGCACTCATATGCTATCATAAAACTCTACAGCCTTTTCTATGTTCATGATCTGCATAAATTGCTATAAAATCTAAATTTTCATTTATTCAATGTATGTTTCTGGTATGCACATATACATATATGCAATAAGCTATGAAAAAAACCTCTAGTTTTTGAGTTGCCTTACATGTTTAATCTCCGTGTCACAGTTATGATTCTACTATCGAAGAAGCTAAGAGAGGTTAAATAATTAAAGGTCACTCAGCTTATATGTGATGAAGCCAGCTGGAATAAAACAGCCTGTCTGCCTCCAAAATTGATCTGCTTTCCACTACATGAGATTTTACTGTGCTTTACTTTGCAGCGAATAACTTTTGAGTTTTGTGCCCCCTGCTGTTCATTGTCTGTAGCTCTTCTGTGGAAGAAAACAGAAAATGTTTGCCCAAAATATTCATTTCAACAGAATAGAATACTCTAGTTTAAAAAATCTTTCCATGATTCGATATTATATCCAATAACATCAATTTTAGAGCATTATAATTTATGCCACAAAATATCACATATATTTATCTTCTTTTAAATAATTAACATAAAATTATGGGAAGGCTGAGTAGAAATAGTTTCTATTAACTATGAGGAAATTGACATGCAATGAACTTTAATATAACTTCATTTTATTTTTCTTGTACTAGCAATCTTTGTTAAAATGATTGTTAAGTAGCAGAAAATACCAATAAAAAGATTTAGAAAGACTTTCAATTTTTTAATTCATTTTATATGCTCAGTTACAAATTTAAATACATATTATGATCTTGATAGTTTGCTAAACTTGTGTGTGTTTGACTTGAGGTGGAATACTACATTGTTTTGAGTACTTCCCCACAAAGTAAGGTATCAGGAAAAGCTAAAGATTTAAGAAGTGGGTATAGTTTGTAATTTAGCAGATAAGAGTCTTTAACACAGTCTTTTCAGTTTTGTAACTAAAAGCTATTTAAGGTAACTTACTAAATAGGAAGTGATCACACACATTGCTCTGAACAAATTTTGAGTGTCCTGAGTGGCCCTATTCATATGTGTAGGTACTAATGGTAGGATATAGCACTGTGGAAACATTACCAGTATTCCAATACACTTTTCTGAGAAACTTGTCCACAGTGTCTGATATTTCCATATCAAATATACATTTGGCTTAAGTTTGGACACTTAAATAATCTTGGAGGAATTGCATTAAGTTTTTTTAGTTATTATGCTTTTAGTAATAGTTTAGGAGATGTGTGGAAAATTCCTCAGCTTATATATAATGCCATGTTTTTTCCTGGTCTCTTCCTACGTACTTGCCTTACTCCTTCCTTCATAACTTCCTCTGCCTACCATCTGCCATCCATAGGTGTTCTTTTATTCCCTCATAATCAATGTAGACTTCAGTACATGGTTTCATGCTTACCATATGTCACTGATTTAGATGTCAGTTGAATGGCCTATCTAATACTATGGTCTGGACTCACAGTTCTTTGATTCTGTCAAGTCTAACGACCTTTATCTTCATTTCACTTCTACTGTTCACCTTTGCAGCTGCATGCTGAGTGGTTACACATAGAACCACTCCACCTCTGAACTTTTTACCCTCAGTTATCCTACTCTCTTTACGTCTCTTCTGTCTTTATAAAATTCTCACTTTCTCTGTACCATTATTCCTGAGTATCAGTTCCTTGAGGACTTCAGGTTTATTATTACCTTATCATCCCCTCCTGTATTTACCAGTGAATCCCACAACTACACAGATTAGTGCCACTACAAATTCCTGATATTCACCTTCCACTGACTTCTCAACAATATTTACATGTCTTCAGCTCTTTCTGCAAATTCCCCACAGATGCTATTTCAAAACTTCCAAGTCCTACTACTTCCCACAGTAGACCCCTTCAGCTTTTACTGGATAATCTCTTTATTTCACCTATTTTTGTTCCTTTGCTTTTGTTCCTTCTTTCCACCTACACTATAGATCTCATTCCCTTGTGCCTCCTCGGGGGAGTCACAACATCTTCTTACTGTTTTCTATATCCCTCTGGGTGCCCAAGTCAATTATTGGCATCACCATTTTCACTTATTCTCACTTTTACACTCTATCAGTTCTCCCTTAATTTTCTCAGCTGCATGCACTTTTCATTTTTCATGGTCACTACCTGCCTTACTTACAGATCTCATAACCATTGCCTGGATTACTGTAGAAACCTCCGAACTGATCCCCCCTGCCTTCTTCTTGTCTTGCCTACTGTCTACTCCTCTTCCCAATCCATTTTCCACATTGTTATTTAAGTAATTCTTTTCCAAATGGTCATATAATATTATTACACACAACCTAAAATCCTTCAATGTCTCTATATATCCTTATAAAGGAGATAAAAGACCCTTTATCTTTCTTTGGCCTAATATTGAGCCACTACCAAGCAGTCTCTTGTATTTTGTATTTCTACAGTACTGAATTACTGGTATTTTCTTGTATTGACTATTGTTTCATTCCTATGTATCTTTGGGCTTGTCCTTCCACCTGCAAAGAATACCCTTTTCTAAGTGGGTAAACTTTTTAATCTTTGAAAATCCTGCTCCGTCATTACCTCCCCTATGAATCCTTTCACAATCTCTCTTCTCCCTCCCATCCTTCAACAGAATTAAGTCTTTCCTTGTAGTAGTACTTCTATTCCATGTAAACATTTCTACTACATATGCTACCTTCTATTTTACTTACTAGTGTATAGGCACTATTATTAGACTATCATTCTCTTCTTGCTAATTGTGCATCAGCCACACTAGTCTTATTTCATTTTTTCATTGTATCCATAGTTTCTAGCACATACTGAGCATAGGTCTTCAAAACATTTTTGCTGAGCTGAGGTGAGCTGAATGGAACCAAATCTCTGTCATAGCTTTTTAACACATTGCTGTAATAATTATGAGTGTGTGTATTTGTGTGCTTGTGTATACTTCATAAAATGCTTTATAAATGTGAAATAAATGAATGAAAGGCAGACTACTGGCAGGAGGTTGATAAGGAAATCATTTGATAAACATCAGATAGTGCTAACTCTTCAACTTTTCCTGAGTCACCATGCTTTCAGTAATACCACCCAGGTTAAGATACAGTACCTTTATCTTAACAATCAGCTTATTGAATTGGAATTGACTTTTTGCATATCTGCACCCTCAACTAGACAGTACATAGCATGAGAGCAGGTAACCAGTTTCTGTACACAGTACTTGTGTGTTTCTAGTACCAGGTACTGTGAAAGTCAGGTTAAATAAGATATGAAAATATAATTGTATATAAAACGTCTACTGAGGAGTAGCAAGACACATTGTGAATTATTATCCTTCTTTTACTCCCACTCTTACTTTTTCTCAATCCATTCTCCAATCCTTTGTGTGTGTGTGTGTGTGTGTGTGTGTGTGTGTGTCGGGGAGAATCAAAGTAAATATTTACTTAGAATACGAAAACCTATGATGACGAATTACTGATTTTAAAAAGATGACAAATACTACAAACATAAAACGATCCAAAAAAAAAATTTAAATTAACTGCCGAAACCACCACTATGTTTTTCCTATATTTCTAGTTTTATATTTTTTGATTGTCTTGTCATTTGACAGCCAAGTTTGTAATGTATTTTCTCTGGTAAGAATCAATGATTTGGTATTCCTTTCCATAATAAACATTTATTTATATTTTACTAAAAGTTTAGAAAAGTTAATTTCAGTTTCACAACTTGTTATTGGTAATAACACATCAATTTTTAGTAATGCTACATTTGGGGAAAACTGTCATAAGTTTTTTATATGAGCTCTGTGATTTCAGGGCACCTCAAATTTTCTTACGCCAGTGACTAACCTTAAATACTCTTTAGTAAAATTACTAAAAGTCATTACCCTGTTTGTTGTCAAAGTTCTTGTTGTAAATGTGTATTATGATTTTTAGATTATCTTTGCAGATGCTAACATTTCATGCCTAATCAACAAGAAATTTTTAAAAGTCTCAATGTGTTTATGTGGTTCATTTGTTTCATCAATTATCAAAAAATCTAGGAGTCTATTGTATTTCTATTTAAAATTTCTCTTTCCCCCCCAACAAATTACTAATTTTGGTTTTATCTGAAAAAAATTCTTCGTCCAATTCACATTTTTGTCACAATAATTTCTATTGATTTCAAAATAATTTTACTGTAAGATGTATATAAACTTATATATGTTATATTGTTAAGTATATTTGTGAAGAAGAAAACTTCCGTTTTGACTAGATTGTTGAGAACTGAATCCAGCACTTACAATTTTCTACATCTGGGGGTTGGAAGGATATATTGGCTCTACTGTCCACAAACTTCGGTGCCTCATCCCACAGGACATGTTTTTGTCGTGACCCATCAACTGACCCTGCACTTTAGTCTCTGATGCCAGCCAAGTGAGTTGTCTTAGTGGATGATAGGAATGTTCCTGAAAGACATTTCTACTCAGAGACAACTAGCAATAACTTCACTATACTTGGAAGTGCTTGTGAAACTGTGTACCTTTTGAAATGATAAATCCTATCATATTATGGCCCCGTCAGTGCTTCCCAATGCTCTTGTAATAAAATTCAACCTCCTTACTAGAGTCTACAAAACACTATAATTTTGGCTTTTCCCATTTCTCTAAACTCATCTTCAATATTCTACTTTGCTTTCTAAAGCCCAGCCATACTGGTCTTATATCAGTTTCTAGAATATGCCAAACTTCATTTGTTCTCACCCCAGGCCATTAATGCCTACTATTCCCTTTACCTAAACACTTTTTTCTATCCTACATCTACCTTTAGGCCTAGATTAGATTATCCCTTTTCAAAGGCCTGCCTTCTTCAGCTACTCAATTCCAGTCGAGTTTCTTTGCCTTTAACATATCTTCCTGGTTTCTAGCCTCCTTTGGAGGTTACTTGCCTTTGGAGTTCTCCACCTGCTTCTTTGTGGAGTGTGTAAGTTTTCTTAAAATAATCAGCATCCCTTTCCTAATGCTACAATTTATAATATGCCTGACATATATATATATACTATGTATGCACACATATGCTATATATGTATGGGTATATTTTTGTATGCATATATAAGATAGGTTTCTTGATATCTCAACTTAAATGTCTCATTATAATCTCATATACACGAGTCCCGATATGAACTCATTTTCCTCCCCAAACCTTTTCCGACTCTTGTACTCCCTATTTTGTGTCACCACCGACTCACTTGTTTGCCCAAATCAGGAATCCAAGAGCCACCCTGTATTTTCCCATTTGCCTCTTCCATTCAATCTGTCCCTAAACTATTGATTTAACCTCATCGACATCTCCCTGATTGATCCCTTCACTACTTAGCTGAGGCATCTTATTTCTTACCGGAGTTCTTGTAAACACCTCCCAGGAAGCCTCCCCGTGGCCTGTATAATTTTGCTGTATTTTGTACTCCCCCAAACACGTGCCCTCCACACTGCGGTCACAATGATCTTTCAAATATTCAACTGTGATCAAAATCTGGTTCATGCTCACCTCTCCTGTTTCATTCCCCCCGCCCCCCACTCATTTTCCCCGATTCCATTTACTCCACACTTGACAGGTTTTCCTTTCCCTCTACACGTCCTCCTCTTTTCCTGACTTCTTCCCCCGCAGCCGCAGCCGACTGCAACAAAAGCAGCATCAGCTGCTCTGGCGACTCTGCCCGCCAGGCCGGAGGGTCCGTGCAGGCATCCTCGGGCCGGCTCCTGACCCGGGTCTCCTGTGTCTGCGTCACAGGCTCTGTGCTCGTTCGCGAGCCCTTGCGCCCCGCTGGACTCAACTGTCCTTTTTACCCGTGGCCGCCCCGTGTCCCCCAGCACAGGCAGACGGGTGTCACCAGAGGGGGCGCTCAAAGACAACAATGAAAAATGAGCCAATGAATTAAAGGTGAAGGCTGAAAATAAAGGATCGAGATTCGGATGGAGTTACTTCATTTTGTTCCTTTAAGGATGGCCAGCTCGGTGAGGTAACACACTCCTGCCTGATGTAAACCATTTCTCAAACACCCTTCTCCCCGCCAAGCCGAACCCTGGCGCCCGCTGGACCGCGGACGGCCTCGGTCGTCAGCGCGCGGGCGGCCTCCCTCACAGAGGCGGCCTCGCTCACAGACGCTGCCTGGAGCCCGCCGCCCGGCCCCGCGCAGGGGGCCCGCCTCGCGCCTCCCGGTCCCCGGGCACGCAGGCCGGCGGACTGGGGTCTCGGAGGCTGTGCGTGCGGGCGCGCGCCCCGTCCGGAGCCGGCCCGTCAGCACCTCGGAGGGGCCCCTCGCGGCCTCCCGCGCTCCACGCGCGGCTCCTAGCGGCCCCGCCCGCCGGGGAAGCGCGCGCCGACGGTTGAACGGTTCTGGCCTCGCGCGGGTGCCACCGCCCTTGGGGCGCAGCGCCCGAGGCCACGCCCCGCTCCCGTCCCGGGCCCGCCTCGCGCCCCTCGGAGCCGCCCTCGACCCCGCGCCGCCGCAACCCCGGAGTCGTTCCCCGACGGGCAGCGGGGCGCTCGTCCGCCACGTCTGGGCTGAGCGCGGCGACGCTGCTGCTGCTGCCCCGAAATCCTCCTGGATCTTGAGGCGGTAGGTAGCCGGGGACGATGAGCGACCCCAGCGGACAAAAGTTGGGCCCCGCGGTGTGAGCAGACGGGTGGGCGCCCTCTCTGAGGCGAGGGAGGGAAGCTCTGGGGTGGGCTGCAGAGTGGGGTGGACGCGGGCACGTCGCACCCGGGGAAGGGAAGCCTCGAAGGATCGGGAAACCCCGCGGAGGGGCAGGTGGCGGTGGGAGAGTGACCTTGCCGAGGGGTGTTGACAGCGACCACCACCGAAAAAGTAAACACGCAGAGCCTCTGCCTCTGTCCCAGGCTCTGGTTCTGGGTGGCGGCATGGTTTGGAGACTTTTTGTCCCCCTACCCTGTGGTGAAAGGTTTTCATTGCTGGTATTTTAGGCGGAGATACAGAAAAGGACAGTTGCGTTAGTTAGGGGAGCCCCAAACACCTATCACCTGGACGGTTTTGTCCCATCTAAATGTTAAATTGTGTTTGTATTGAAAAATACCTCAAAAAGAGGCATTGGGGTAAACCCCAATAAAATAATGTAAAAATGGGGTAAAACCCATTTTTTTCATTAGTTACAAAGAGAAGGCATGAAATGGAAAATATGATGAAACTGTCTTCGTGTGTAGCTTTTTGATATTTTAGATTTAATTGTTCTGAATAGTGCAACCAGATTTATGGAATATAAAATGCCTTTCACCACCTGTCATAATTACTTTATTTCTTACTCCCCGAATATTTCCTTGGTGTTACTTTTCATCATTTCATCGGTATGGTCACTTTACTTACAAGCAGCATTTGGTTTCAAGGAATCTTAACTTTGTAAAAGTAATGTTTTGAATTTGGGAAGTGAGATTAAATCCTGTCTTGTTTTATGGGAAATAAACACAACGTAAATGAGAATAGGTGCTTCTCACCTCATTATTTTATTTTATTTTTTATTTTAAAATTTCAGAATATTATGGGGGTACAAACATTTTGGTTACATATGTTGCCTTTGCACCCCTCAAGCCAGAGCTACAAGCGCGCCCACCCCCCAGACAGTGCCCTGCGCGGCATTAGGTGTGAATTTACCCATCCCCTCCAGCCCCTTCCCACCTGCCCGGCACCCTGTGATTATTGTTTCCCCATGTGCACATTAAGTGTTGATCAGTTAGTACCAATTGGATGGTGAGTACATGTGGTGCTTGTTTTCCCATTCTTGGGATACTTCACTTAGTACAGTGAGCTCCAGCCTATCCAGGATAATACAAGCAGTGCTAGATCACCATTATTTTTTATGGCTGAGTAGAACTCCATGGCATACATATACCACATTTTATTAATCCACTCATGTATTGATGGGCACTTGCGTTGTTTCCACATCTTTGCAATTGTGAATTGTGCTGCTGTAAACATTGCAGTGCAGATGTCTTTATTATAGAATGACTTTTTTTCCTTTGGGTAGATGCCCAGTTCACCATTTTATTTTATATGATCTTACTCCTTAATGGCAGTGGAACCATCAGCACTTTACAAAGAAGTCTTGAATTTAAATTGGAGATTTTCAGTATAGTACCCAGCTTCTAAAAACAGCATATAGGATATTTCTATGTTGTGACCTACGATTAGTATGGCAGTATACCATCTCTGTAGCATGAGAAAAGCATAGTATTCCCTAATTTATTTAGTATTTTAAGGAAAAGTATAAATTGAGGAAATGGAAATTATTAGAACATGCCAATTTATTCAACATGACTTTATAAAGAAATATTACTTCCCATAGTTAACTTTTTTATCCATACATGCAGTGCCCAGATGGAATAGCGGACAGTCAGATGTCTTTCTGTTCCTTACCAAACAGGCAATTTTAGAAACAAGGGCATGAGCTTTGTAGTCAGATCCTCACTTCTAGCACTTATTAGCTTTGTGAACTTGGGTATGTCTCTTATTTTTATGAGCCTCAGGTTTCTCATCTATAAAGTGGGACTAATAACAATTTTCTCCACAGTTAAAGTATGGCTCAAAATTAAATGAGATAATATATTTAAGGTATTTAGCATGTAGTAGGATCTAAAAATGGCATTTTAATTTAAAATATTATATGCTGGGTAATAAGATAGTGTTTAAATTGGTAAGTGTATGTGTTTATTATCCCATTGTACTTACTATATTTTAGAAAATTCTACATTGATTTGTAATTTCAGAATTAGTGGTGCCTGAGGATTCATATTTAGTTCAATTTTTTTTAAAATAGAAAAGGAACCTAAGATACAGTTAGTATTGCCAGATGTGGAATAGCAACTACAACTTAGGTTTCCTGACTTATAGGTCAATATTCTATTCATACAACTTGGCCTTTTAAGCTGATTTGTTAAATATGTATGAACTTGAAAAAAATTACTTCATGCAGCAACTATTTCTCAGCATGTATTAATAGAATATTTTTGAGACATTGGATCAAAATGTCCTTTAAAAACACTTATGCCACAAAACTGTATATTTACATTTTAAAAGACAACCTTATGATAGGTCCACTATCGTAAGATTGTCCTTTATAATAGTTGGTATCATAAATGTCTACTCTAGGTAGTGCCAGTAGCTTCAAGGGAAACTCTTTGAACACTACATTCCATGGGTGAAGCAGGCATTAGAGTTTAATATGAAAGTTATTTTGTGTATTGACTTTGTAGTTCAGGTAAGTTATTATTTTTAACTAAACTCAGAATTAGGTTTTGGTTTGTGGAGTGCTGTCTTGATTATAATCCCATTAATTAGTTTTATAATAAAATTACTACTTGTAAATACTTAACCTTTTTCATTAGTAACATCATGGTGGTATGTAGTATGCATTGTAATCTCAAACTAATTCCCGATAATGTCAGTGTTTCTGTGCAGTCATAGTTTACTTTTTTTTTTTTAACATTAATATTAGAGTACTGCATGGCACCATCTTTTCTAATTTCCTTGACTGATATGTGGATTTACATATGGGAGCCCTCACTGTTAACTTTTCTACTATAGATTGAAGGGTAGGTGGTATTAAAGTAGCTTTTATTTTTTTGTTTACTTGTGTTGCAAAGTCATATAATAGAGTTCTGTAACTCCCAAACTCTTGAAAATCCCTAGGTTGAATACTGTGGATTTGCCTTGCTCAGCAACTGGAAAAGACTTTACAACCTACAACTCAATTTCAGCTGAGCAATGAAAAACACGGAAGTGTGTGCCAAAGTACTCCATTCTATTGTATTCTGATTCAATAGTTTATGTGGGAAACAGGATGGAAAGTTACTACCTACTAGTATTAGGGGTAGTAGATTAAAATTAAAATGGCTAGGATAAATGTTAAATAAGGCAGTGTATATTAGATTGTTTTTTGGTTCTCATTTTAAATATACCCTTTCACATAAAAATCAATAAATATTTGTTTGAAGTCTTTTTTTCCTGCTTGTGCTTATGGCTTTTTTTGTTTCCTGTTATATCAAAGTTATATTGCCAAGAAGTACAGATAGCATTAGTTTTGTTTAGAAGATTGTTAATAGTCATGTTGAAATACAAGTCAACAAATACATTACAAGCTAGGTAGGTATTAACTTGGGGTACTGACTGGCTTATCTCCTAATTTCAGAAAATCAACTTTTTTGAGCTTAGTTATCGTTACTAACATGCTCAAATGTTTGAGAGATTTTTAAGTTTATGATTTAACATTAAAATTATATATGTTCAAATACAATTTTAAAGAGGATAAAGTATTTCTTGGAACTAAAAGGAAGTTACTAACCCTATTTTATACTTGGGAAAACAGTCACTTAGACTTATGATTTCCATGAGATCACATGCCTACAATTATTTCTAGATGAGCAGGTGCGAATCAATGAGTGGGCTTTTATTTTTCACTGTGTTTTGATGGGCATAAAATTTTGGAAAGCTTGTTTCCCATGCAGGTATCAGAAAATTTTAGTTATAATGAAGAAGTACTTAAAATTTATAGAGTTTACTTAGTAAAACTAAAGTAGAATACAAAGATAAAGTCTAGTTTTTGTGGTCTCAACTAACTCATAGATTAATCAAATATATTTATTATATATTTTAGTAAAACTGATAGAATATAGTAGGGACCAATGGAGGAAAAAGGTAAGAAATGAAGAATTATTGTTATTATTTAACTATTAACTATTAGAAACTAGTTATGTAAACTAGTCATGTAAACTATTTTATTTAACATTACCTGTTGACACATGAGGATGTTTTCTAAGGAGGTAGCAAGAACTTGACCTTTCTCTTGACAGAGTAATAGCTATTTGGGAGAAAAGCAGCAGAGAGAGTGAGGAATCTCCAGATAGAGCACCTGAATGCCTGGATATGTGATGAAAGAAAATAACATTAAAATAACAATTTATTGAACATCCACTGTGTACCAGACACTGTGGTAGACACTAGAAATATATTTAATAGTCACTTAATATATATAGTAGTCACATAATAGGTAATTGCAGCTAGTGCAAGAAGTACCATGTTGGAAGAAGAGATGGGTACTTTGTAAACATATAAAAAGGTTACTTAACTAGAAGTTGGGCAATTCTCCTTAGCTGTGAGATGGGAAGAGAGGTTGAGGCTAGCTAGACTGTAGAGTGTTGACCACAAGTATGGGTATGAGCTATGACTTCCTACTAGACTCTTGACCTTGGGTACATTACCTTATTTCTCTAAGCCTTATCTGTAAAATGGGAATGATAATAAGATTAGCTAATATTTTTTGAACTCTTACTATTTACCAGGTATTGTGCTAAATGCTTTATGTAGATTATTTAGTCTTCATATCATACCTAGGAGGTAGAGGCTACTGATAGCCATACAGTTATATAACTAGATGGTAGAGCCATGATATCAACCCAGGTAGGCTGATTTCTAACTGTTAATAGTGCCAAATTTATAGAGTTGTTTTGAATAATATAGTGTAGAGAAGTGGTTTAGTATGGATGACATGGATGTTGGCACCTGCTTCTTTTATTATAATCCAGGAGATGATGGGTAACTGAAGTTTTTAAATCAAAAGTATGTGCAAAAGGATCATAGTTTGGAGAGAAAAGAGCCTATATATTCATCCATTGGTTCAGGGAATTCTTATTTTACATCTACTTTGGATTCAGTCCAAGTACTGGGTTAGTTGCAGGGGGCACAGGGTGAATAAAGACATTGATTGTTCCTCACTTTAAGAAGAATCTGTTCCTCATTTTTGTCTAGCATGGAAGATAAATAAACAATTATAGTACTGTGTTCTCTACATGTCATAATGTGGATAAATTCTAGGTATCCCAAGAATAGAGGGGGAACATTTGAATCTATTTAAAAGGTGATCAAAGAGATGAAATAAGAGCTACTCTGGAATTAAAGAGAGTAGAGGTGATAATGAAGAAAATAGATTTGAGATATATTTTGGAAGTAAATGGACAGGAATTAGAGACTAATTATGGCGTGAGAGGCTCTAATTTAGACCATCAAATTAAGAGTATCTTTTACCAAGTGTGGTCCAAGAGAGTTGGTGATGACTTTAAGGAATACAGGAGGAGGGATCAAAATCATTAATTTGATTTTGGTTATGTTGAATTTGAGGTACCTGTGATAACATATAAATTGAAATATCATTAGCAATTGGAAAAATAGAACTGGAATTTAAAAGAGAAGTGGATGCTGGAAATATATGTTAGGGCATGTTTATTATATAGGTAGTTGCAATCATGAGAATAGATGAGGTTAGCTAAGAAGACCAAAGCCACATTTGGAAGAATCCCTACATTTAATTAGAGAACAGAAAATGAATCAGCTAGGGAAGTTGGAAGGCAAAGAAATAGGAAACAAACCAAGAGAAAATAGAGTCGTGGAAGTTAAGAGAGAAAAATGTTTTAAAGAGGGGATGTTCAACTGTGACAGATACTATAAAAAGGTCTAAGTTTATTGCATATTATTTTAAATGCTTTTTTGTGTTTGTGTTTTACACCTTATAAGTACCTTCAAATGAGTGTTGTGATTATTTGTATATATGTAAACCATCTTGATTATCTTGTCCAAAAGATAAAAATGTATCTTTCCCTCTTAAAGTATGGAACCTCAAGGTCTTTCTGACAATGGAAACCAAAAAATTGATTGGTAAATCGCTTCAACCAGCAAGACCTGTTCGCCATCTGACTTCTCCCCCAGGTGAGTAATATAATGTACAGTTCTTTAAATATTAATTTGTTAATAGCTAGTTAGTATTTGAAAGACTAACCAATATGTAAAGTAATTATTTCAAGTGAATATTTAGAGAAATAATGAAAACTAAGAGTTTACAAGTTTTACCAAAAGAGCAATATTTTTAATAATCTACCAGTCTGTAGTCAACCAGACCAATAAAGGTGGGAAGAATAGTCCTTGACCGAAAGTAACTTTGTGTTTTTTTTTCATCTCATTTCCCTAGTTAACGGGCTTCTGATCAAGAGTGATACTCTCAATACAGATTATGATTTGTATGCCCTATGATTATGATCATTGCAGGGCAGTCATGCTGGAGAGAGAATTAACCTTTTAAAAGATCTTGAGGATATATCTAAACGCAAACTAACAAAAAAGATTAGCACAAAACAGCATTTATACATTTTATAGTGGTTATGTCATACTGGTACTCTGGTAGAGGTTAGGGCTGTGTTGGTCTGGAACATATCTAATTTTGCAAAATGTAAATAAAAAAGTCTAAAATATTTTTCTTTTGCCCATAGAACTATTCTTTTGGACAAATTCTTGAAATATTTGATATTTAACTCCTAAATTAGAATATTAACCTTTTTATTCTATTCATTACTTGTTGCCAGAATGTGAATTCTGTTCATGTAAATTAATTTGCTACTTAGAAAATAAAGACTTTTATTGGGTACAGAGATGAAACAGAAAAGGTAGAAATGGCACTAATTCTTGTCCCCTGTTCGTTTTCTCATCCTTGGTTCCTACCAGGCAGATTGTTTCCCCTTTCGTCATGTTTGCTCTCCAGATGGCTATGACTTAGGACAGACAATTGAAATTAATGGATCATTCTAGAGTTTAGCAATGCTGATCCCATATTCTTCTGGTGCACTGGAAGCAGTTGTGTAGGGTCGAATCTCAGATTTTATCCTATAGTGAAGAATAAAAAGCCATTGGCAGCAGCTCCTTTCTGTGACCAGCCTTTTGTCAGCACCCCTCCCTTCATCTCTTCAGATCCAGTTTTTCACTGATCCCTTCTCTCCAAGGCTGTTACATGGATGAATGGGAGGGTATACAAGGTGGGCAGATAGCCCTGATCCCTCATTTGCTTATATCCTCTTAAAATGCAGACAGCAGAATAGGGATTGATTAGGCAGAAAAATTTAGTAAATCAGAAATTAACTTGGGCCTTTACAACACACTTCCATATTCCCTGGTCAACTCAAATCCCCAAAGGAATCTTCTACATTTTCTTCAAGACTCAGATTGAATTATTTCCTCTTCTGAAGCCTTCCTGATACCCCCAAACTTATTCTGCTCTCCCTAGCACCTTCTCTAAATCTCTGAAATTACTTACTGTGTATCAAATTGTACTATAGTCATGATTTGTGAGCTTGTGTTTTAAACTAGACTATGAACTCTTGTATCTCTGAACTCTTCCCATGTTTGTATACTCATTCTAATCCCCTCATCCCCTAACACTGCTGCTGACATTTCATAGAATTGGATAAATGTTGAATAAATGCAGTATGAGAAAACATTTTAAAATAGTGCCAATAATATCCTGGACCCTCGAACTTTTTAGGTGATGTTAAATTATTAAAGTCATGGATATTTAAATAGTTTTTTTCTCTCCTAATAGGAGCGGTGTTCCCTTTCAACTTTCAGAATGAATATCCATGCAATAGTCAGTGCTTACAAAGTGGAGTTAGCAGAGTAAGTCTTAGAAATTATAAAATGAAGCATTAGATTGGAAAGTAACATTTGTTAGATGGCTGTTGTGTGTCAGATGTTATGCTAAATGCTTTGTATACTTTCTAATAATTTATTGTATATTTCAAGTATATATTAAAGAGACCATAGCACCCATGTACTGTTGCCCAGCATTTTCAAATCTAAATATTTTGCTTCATTTGTTTTTAAAAATTTTAAAGAAAAAACCTAACAGATATAGTTAAAAACCTTATTATATTCCTCCACCATCCCATTTCCTTCCCACCCTTCCCAGAGATAACTATCTTCAATTTGTTAGTTTTTCTGTGAATGTATTTGTACTTTTGTTGCAATAAATAGAATTGTTTTAATTGTTTTACAATTTTATATAAATAATATTATACCCATATATGTGTTTGCCATTTTTCTTTCACATTAAGGTTTATATTAAAAATTTAATTTTTTGACTAAGTAAAATAGTCACAAAGTTTAAAATTCAAAATATGCAAAATGCCATTTAGTGGAAAGTTTCCCTCCAATCTTTATCCCCCAGTTACCTATTTCCTCTGACCAGAAGTAACTCTTCTGGGTTACTTAAGAAACCCTTCTGGGTTTTCTTATCCAGATACTTCCAGAAATAGACTATGCATGTGTAAGCATATTTATAAATGGAATATTAGACAACTTTATAATGAATAAAGCAGTACTATATGCACTGATACAGAAAAATCTTTTAATATATATGAATATACCATATTTTTTCCATTTTCTGTTGATGGGCACTTGTTTTTATTTTATAATAAATGCTACAATGACTGTTGTCTATATGTTTCATTCTACATGTTTGAGACATTCTCTGTGGTATAAAATTGGAGTAGAATTACTATGTTAAAAGGCATTTTTACTTTCAACTTTATTAGATAACTGTCAAATTACTTCCCAAAGTGATTTGTATTAGCAATGCCTGAGGCCTCTAATTTTTCCACATCCTTACCTTGTTAGTGTCAGACTTGAACATTTTTTTCTTGCCCAGTGGGTGCAAAATCATATCTTTTGGTTGGTTTTAATTTTTAATTCTCTGTTACTTGTGAAGTGGAACATCTTTTCGTATATTTAGTTTAACCATTTGGATTTCCTCTTTTGTAAATTGCCACTTCATATCATTTGCCCATTTTTCTTGGGTTTTCTTCTTGATTTAAATGCCTTTAAAATATGTTATGGATTCTAATTGTTCTTATGCGCATAGGAAATGTTTTCTTTCCCAGGAATATGGTCTACAAGAGAGTCATTTTATTTTTTGTGGTGTTTTTTGTTCAAAAGTTTTAAGTATTAATGTAGTTATATTGTCAATGTTTTTCTTTATGATTTCACTTTTTGTTTAAGACATCTTTGGTCAAAAAATATTTTCCTATATATTCTTCCAAAAGCTTTAAAGTTTTGCTTTCATATTTAGTTGTATAGTCTACATACAAATCGATTTTTTGTATGGTATAAGATAGAAATCTAATTTTTTAATATAGACAGCCAATTGTAAAGCATAACTTACTGACTAATTCATCCTTTCCACACTGATTGATTATAGGGTCATTATTACATAGTAAGTTTTCATACAGATATATATCGGTTTCTGGACTGTTTATTGATCTTTTTGTATATCTCTATATTGATACCATGTTATTTTAAGTACTTTTGCTTTATAATGAATTTTCTATAAGTCACTAAAATGTTTTGTTTTATTGTTCTAACAGCTAGCATTTCCCTAAATAATACAACAGTAATATTCATAACTTTCGGGAACCATTGGCCTTCTTTTAGAGACTTTATGTGTAAAAAAGGAATATATTAACATTGCGACTTTATAGAGAAAAATCAAATAATGCAATTAAATTACTTCTAAACCTACAATTTTGTCTGCTGCTTCAATTATAATGCAAAAGATACCAGGACCTATGTCAGATACATCATATATTTTTTAAACCACCTTTTTTGAGGTATAATTTACATTCAGTTAAATGAACTCATTTGTTCAGTAAGTTTTGACAAATATTTACCCCATTAATGAACCCTCAGATGAAGATAAAGATCAATTCCATCTTCCCCCAGTGTGACCTTATAACCCTTTGCAATCATTCACCACTCCCACTTCCACTAATCCTTAACCCTCTTTCCTGCCCCACATATCTACTGATCTACTTCCTTTAACTATAGTTTAGTTTTGACTGTTCTAGAATTTCATATAAATGAAATCATATATATTCTTTGGTGCTGGATTCTTTTGCTTCTTGTAATGTTTTTGAGATTTTTTTCATGTTGCACATATCAGTAGTTTTTTTTTAATGTGGGATAGTATCCTATATAAATATATAACAATTTGTTAATTCATCAGTTGATGGATATTGGATTGTATCTAGTTTTTTGGATATTATGAATAATGGACTGTTTATGTACAAGTCTTTATGTAGATGTATACATAATACCCAGGAGTGGAATTGATAAGTCATATAAGTTTGTTTAGCTTTATAAGGTACCGTAAAAATGTTTTCCAAAGGAGTTGTAACATTTTACATTCCCATCAGTAGTGTGTGAGAGTTTCAGTTGCTCCATATCCTTGCCAACATTAGTGTGGTCAATCTTTTTATTTTTAACCATCTTAGTGTGTAAGTAGTAGTATTTCATTGTGTTTTAAATTTGTGTTTTACTAATGATAAATGAGGTTGAACATCTTATCATAAGCTTATTTGACATCTGTATTTTTCTTTTCCTTTTTTCTTTTATTATTATTTTATTTTTGGTGAAGTGCCTGTTCAAATCTTTTCCTGTTTCTTTTATTTGGGTTGTTTTTTAATTATTGAACCACAACATGTTGTTAAAAATCAGTATATCATACATGCATGAATTTATTTCTAAACTCTCTGTTATGTTTTACTGATTTATGTTTATCTTTATGTCAACATCACACTTTATAGTCTACTGTAGCTTTATAAGCTTTGAAATCAGGTAGTGAAAGTTCACTAACTTTGCTCTTTTTAAAATTTGTCTTGGCTATTCTAGGTCCTTTGCATTTGCATTCAGATTTTAAATGAGCTTGTCAATTTTTACAAAAAAAGGCTATTGGAATTTTCATTGAATCTATAAATTAATTTGGGAAGAAGTGACTTTTTTTTTTTTTTTTTTTTTTTGAGACAGAGTCTCACTCTGTTGCCCGGGCTAGAGTGAGTGCCGTGGCGTCAGCCTAGCTCACAGCAACCTCAAACTCCGGGGTTCAAGCAATCCTTCTCCCAAGTGGCTGGGACTACAGGCATGTGCCATCATGCCTGGCTAATTTTTTTCTATATATTTTTAGTTGGCCAATTAATTTCTTTCTATTTATAGGAGAGACGAGGTCTCGCTCTTGCTCAGGCTGGTTTCAAACTCCTGACTTTGAGCAATCCACCCGCCTCGGCCTCCCAGAGTGCTAGGATTACAGGTGTGAGCCACTACGCCCGGCCAAGAAGTGACATCTTAATACTGAATCTTTATGATCGATGAACACGGCATATCTCTATTATGCTTTGTATTTTCTAGCGTAGAGATCTTGAACATCTTTTGTCAAATTTATAAGTATTTCATATATTTTCATACTATTATAAATGGTATCTTTTATAAATTTAAATTTCACTTGTTGGTTGCTAAGATTTGGAAAGACAATTGATTTTTGTATATTGACCTTGTTAAACTCAATTATTAGATGTAGTAGCCTTTTTGTAGAGTCCTTCCTCCAATTTTTGTGCTATTATAGTAATAATTTTACTTTCATTTGGTCTATAAACACACAATACATTACTATTATTTTTGCTTTTATTTGTTATTTTTTAAATTAGTTTTTAAAAATGAATGAATTCTGCTTTACCTTCATTTATTCCATTTCAAGCATTCTTCATTTCTCTGTGTAAGTCCATGTTTCTGTCTGTGCTTATCCTCCTTATGCATGAACAACTTCCTTTAACATCGTTATTTTTTATTATTTCTTCATAACAGAGAACTTAAAAACTTTGGCTTAAAACAAAAGCTTATTATCTTTCATGGCCCTGTGGTATGACTGGGCTCAGGTGGCCATTTCTCATTTTAGTTCAGTCATGTGGTTGCAGTCAGATAGTATCTAGGACTAGGAATCATTTAATAAGACTTAATTGGGTTGGATGACCAAAATGGCTCACTCACATGGCTGGCACTTGATACTGGCCATTGGCTTGGAGCTCAACTGTTGTTATGGACTTGAGAAAGCACCTACAAATGCCGTTTTCAAGAGGCTTGGGCTTCTTACAGCACTACATCTGGGTTCCGAGACTAATATTCTAAGAGACAGGAGGTAGAAACTGCCAGTCTCTTAAGGCCTGGGATTGGAAACCAGCACTTCTGCCATCTTAGATTGGTAGGAACAGTCAGAGAGATTGCCAGTTTCAGGGGATGGAGATATAGAATTTACCTCTTGATAGGAGGAGTATCAAAACTTTGTGGCCATCTTTGATCTGTTTAAGAGTCATTTGGATTTCCTTTCATCTGTATTGCCAATTCTTGTCCTTCGCCTGTTCTTTTTTAATTTATTTTTTATTTCAGCATATTACGGGGTTCAAATATTTAGGTTACATATATTGCCTTTGCCCTGCGCAAGTCAGAGCTTCAAGCATGTCCATCCCCAGATAGTGCGCACTGCACCCATTAGGTGTAAATATACCCGTCTCCTCCTTCCCCCTCCCACCTGCCCAATACCCAATGAATGTTACTACTATATGTGCACATAAATGTTGATCAGTTAATACCAATTTGATGGTGAGTACAAGTGGTGCTTGTTTTTCCATTCTTGTGATACTTTACTTAGTAGAATGTCTATTCTTTTTTATAGGGTTTTTGTTTGTTTGTTTCCTGGGAGCTCTTTTATATGAAACCAACTCGTTATGATATGAATTACAACTTTTTTCCTAACTCTTTATGAGTTACAACTTTATTCGGGTTTACCTTTTGTCTTTTGAGTTTTTTTTTTTTTGTTTTTTTGTTTTTAGGAAACAGAATCTCATTGTGTTGCCCAGGCTGGAATGCATGATCATAGCTCACTGCAACCTTGAATTCCTGGGCTCAAGTGATCCTCCCACCTCAGCCTCCCAAGTAGCTAGGACTACAAGCACATATCACCATGTGCAGCTAATTTTTCTTATTTTTTGTAGAGATAGGATCTTGCTATGTTGCCCAGGCTGGTCTTGAACTCTAGGACTCAAGTGATCTTCCCGCCTCAACCTATAAAAGTGCTGGGATTAAGGGCTGATATTATTGATAAATCTCACATTTAAAATTTTTATTCCAGAAATGGAGATTGATATGTATGTGTTTCTTCCTAGTCTCTTTCCTGATCTCAGTGGTATACATTTGTTTAAGATGAGTGACAGAGATTGGGAACATTTTTTGCTATAGAATATAAAAAGGCTAAATAGAGTATCTTGGAATGCATACTGGGGATTGTATCATATATTGTGAAGAGCACTTGACTTGAAATTTAAAAAATAAAAGTTCTGGTAATTATGCTAAACATAAGCCTATTTAACTTTTTCCATTTCCTGAACTAGCCATATTATCCCATGCTCCCCTGCACGTGGCTATTCTTTTAGCCCATAAACATCCATTTTTCAGCAGTTAGCCAGGCTACTCTTACTAATTCTTCAAGTGTCAATGTAAGCATCATCTCCTGTGTAAAGCCTTTTCCTGACATTTCTAAGCCAAATTTGACACCCTTACTCAGTCTTATTACACTTCTGCATATCTTTATTATAGAACTTCTCAAATTTTATTGTGATTTGGTATTTTATTTTTCTGTCTGCCTCTTAGGTTGTGAGTCCCTGAGAACAGATACTGGAATGTCATGTTTATCTTTGTATTTCTGATACAAAGCACAGTGATTGTCATGTCATAGGCATTCTGTGTTTGTTAAATGATTGAGTTCAACAGGGCCACTGCTACCCATTTGGCATCTTTGCAAGAATTAAAAGAGAAACAAAAATTATAGAAAAACACAGGTTTTATTAGAATAAGATACTTTGCTGCCACCTGCTAGAAAATACACATCTATGTTGTGAATGACATTCCTTAAAATGCACAGCCTTCATAACTACACATGGTAGCCCTGAGTTTCAAAAACCAGCTCAAATGTTTCTTATCTGTATACTTTTGGGTTGGTCACCAAATCCTTCTAGACCTGGCTTTTCTTGCCTGTAACACAGTGATCATAATACTTGCTTTATTTTCTTATATGATCATGGTAATTAAATGAGATAACATATAATCACTTTATAAAACTTTTTGTAGGTGTACTTTTTTATAGCTATGAAGATTTAAAATAGTATTTTCAGTTTTTAATGTGTGCAGATATGATAAAGTACAATTTTACCTGTGAGTTTGATTTTAGATCTTACATTTAAGTAGGTGTTACTAAGTTAGTGAAGCATGTGTCTGCTAAAATTTTTCTTAGGAAATTTTTTATTCTTAGAATACTGTATTATAGTTTATTAAATCTAACAGAAAGAACTTTGGAGAACCAAAATCTTTGACATTGTCCATTTTTTTCCTATCTCTACTTAAAAAAAGTCTACTAAAACTTGATGTTTTTCTGATGAAACATAAGATGTCTCAATAGTGTAGAATTATCTCCTTAGTCTTTCTTGTGTCATAAGGTTAAATAATGAGTCATTCTGCCTTTAGGCAGTGTTACGTTGGTAGCATTTGCAGAAATTTAAGTAATGTCTTAAAACTTGTCAATACATGATTGATGCAGCAGAGATACACATTTTCTAGGATGGATATCTCCAAAGAACCTTACTGTAGTGAATTACATTGGTCCGAGGACTGTTTGCAAACTGATTTTTCTCAGCATAAAAGGAGATAATTTCTTGGGGGTTGATGAAATCTTGCTATTTTGTGTTCTGGGTTTCTCTTATTGGTATAACTGGTGTGTTTTCTGCTTCTAGGGAGATTTATGGAAAGCTAAATTGTTACCAGAATATTTCTTGCTGAGCTTGGAATCAGAAGAAAAGGATTTAGTTAAAACATGGATTTTTAAAATGTTATTAGCAATCTCACAATAAAGATGGTCTTGCAAATGGGACTAGAAGACTTCTGGGCCAAGGCCTCTCTCTGTTCAAGACATTAAATTCTGCCAATGTTTCTGATTTTCTTTGCTTCATTAGATAAATTAATTTTTTTCTTATTTCCTCTACTTATAAATAAAGATGTTGGGCAGAACAGTCCATATGCTTATAAAGTGACATCAGGATTGATTTTACATGAGATTAAAAAAGTAAATACTTTGTTAAGGCAGATTTGTGTGAGTAAAAATGTGTTGTTTTCATTAATTAAAAATATCTTTAATGATTTTGGAATTATTTATCTTTAAGACCATATAATTATCTTTGGTTTTATGTTCCCTTTCAAAAATAATTATAATAGCAAAAAATACTTATAGATATATGTGTATATATTTTGAAAGATGTTTTTGTTGCTCATTTTTAATAAGCAGACTTGTAACGAGTACTTATCATTTAGCCCCCAAATATGCCTTGACTAATATTTTAATTATTAGGAAAGTAGTTTTGGGTGGTTAAAAAAAGGTTATATAAAATTTCTAAACCTGAGTTTACAAATATATTTTCCTGTTCAACAGTGTAAGACGAATGGTATGCAAACCTTTTCTCAAGGTCTTAATGAACAACAGCAACATCAGTCTCCAGTTAAAAAAGGTAAAATTTTACTATAGTTCCCAATTTCATCACAGAATGTCTTAGCAGTCACATAAAGGTAATATTACTTTGTTGCTTAGCTGCAAACCTATGTACTTAAGAACTTTTATTACATAATTTTAGGTTGACTTCTGTCTATGTTTGTCAGGCTGCCAGTTTTACTGCTCTAAAAGAGAGACCAGAATAAAATAACAAAGTCTTAACCAACTGTGGTCCTCAACCCCTGGGCCACAGACTGGTATTGGTCCACGGCCTGTTGGGAAGTGGGCTTCACAGCAGGAGGTGAGCGGCAGGTGAGCAAGAGTGAGTGTATTTACTGCCACTTCCCATCTCTCCTATCACTGCATAGCTCCATCACCTGTCAGATCAGCAGTGGTGTTAGATTCTCATAGGCGTGCGAATCCTACTGTAACCTGCACATGCGAGAGATCTAGGTTATGTGCTCCTTATAAGAATCTAATGCCTGAAGATCTGAGGTGAAGCCAAGGCAGTGATGCTAGCGCTGGGGAGCAGCTGTAAATACAGATTATCAGTAGAGAGGTTTGACTGCACAACAAATGTAATGCACTTGAATCATCCTGAAACCATTCTCTCTCCTGGTCTGTGGAAAAATTGTCTTCCATGAAACTGGTTCCTGGTGCCAAAAAGGTTGGGGACCACTGTTAAACAAGATAGAAGTTTATTCCTAGATTTTCTATATTATGTAAAATTCTGAGCTGCTGTACTGGTTTTGCTCTATAAAGTTTCTCTTGCTCCAGTGTTCTCTATCTTATTGCTGTGCCATCCTCAACACATGGCTTCCATTTCATGGTGCAAGATAACTGCCTCTGCTCCTACCATCATGTCCCCTATCTCACTATTAGGAAGGAGGAAAGGGGAAAGGAAGTTCTCCTGAGGAGTGTGACTCAGAAGTTACATATATTATTTCCATTTACATCCCATTGCCAGCTGTACACAGTGACAGGGTAGACTGGGATATGTAGTTTTAGCTGTGTAGCAAGCTAATTCTATTACTGAAGCAGAAGGAAAGAACTGCTCTTGGGGGAGAACCAATAGTCTCTCCTGCACTAGCTACTTTTGAGATAAAAATGATTTAATTTATTTTCCAAATTTATGTCATTCAATCTATGTATGTAGTTTAAAAGTTAAGACGTTTGAAAAGACTTTATTAGCTTTTTATTTTAGTATATACTCCCATATTTCTAAACAATTATTTAAATTATTATTTACAAATTTTTCAATTTTTGGTATTATATATTGATGTCCTGTCTTGGTAAATGAGAACTTAAGTCTTCCACATCAGTCCTCACTTCTTCACCCTTCCATCTCCCTTTCCCACCACATAGTTATTTCACAAGTTTCAGTTAAAGCTTTAATCATTCTTTAGATTTTTATGACTGCGTAAATACAACTGCTTAGCCAAGAGGTGCATATCTCCTTTTTCATGCAACCTATTATTTTTTCAGGAGCTAATGTTTGTGTTTTTCTATGTTAACTCTTTGCCTAAAATGCTCTAACAACTCTGTCACATTTATCTATAATATCTATGCTCAAGTATACTAGTTCTTTTTTTATTTCCTATAGGGGACTTTCCTTTTATCATCTTCCATTATCCTGTTACAATATGCACTAGTTCTTTAGTACTGCTGTGCAACCTTTGTCCTGGAATGGACTTTTGCTGTTATCTTAGAGTATCCCCTTACAATCCTTTGGTTTCTTTTTTTTATTAAGTAAAATTCACCATTCACCATTTTAACCATTCTATTAACCATTTTATTAAAAAAATGTACAATTCAGTGGCTTTTAGTCCGTTCACAGTGTTGTGTAAGCATCACTATTACCTAATTCTGGAACATTTTTTTCACCCCAAAAAGAAACCTTATACCCATCAAGCAGTTACTTTCCATTGTCCCCTCTGCCTAGGCACTGGTAAACACTAATCCATTTCTGTCTATATGGATTTAATCTATTCTGGACATCTCATATAAATGGAGTTATATACAATATGTGACCTTTTAAAATTAATCTTTTAAATTGATATGTAATAGTCACATATACTTTGGGGGTACATGTGATATTTTAATACTTACATACTATGCATAATGATCAAATCAAGGTAAGTGGGCTATCCATCACCTCAAACATTTAACTTTTCTTTGTGTTGGGAATAATACATGATCTTTTATGTCTGGCTTCTGTCACTTACCGTAAGGTTTCCGGGTTCGTGATGTTGTAGCACTATCAGTACTTCGTTTCTTTTTATGACTAAATAATATTGCATTGTATGGATTATGCCACATTTAGTTTATCCATTTCTCAGTTAATGTATATTTGGGTTTTCACTTTTGGCTATTATGAATAATGTTGCTATGGACATTTGTATAAGTTTGAATACCTGTTTTCATTTTCTCTCGGGTATATACCTAGGAACAGACTTGCTGGATCATATGGTAATTCTGTTTAACTTTTTGAGGAACTGCCCAACTGTTTTTCAAAGCAGTTATACTCTTTTACATTCCCAGTAGCAATGTACTAGGATTCCAGTTTCTCAATATCCTTGTTATTATCTTTTACTATTATAAGCCATCGTAGCTGGTGAGAAGTAGTATCTCATTGTGATTTTTGATTTGCATTTTTCTTATAGCTAAAGATGTTGCGTATCATTTCATGTGTTTGTTGGCCATTTGTATTTCTTTGGAGAAATGGTCTATTCAGTTCCTTTGACAATATTTTAATTGGGTTGTTTGCCTTTTTGTTACTGAGTTGTAAGAGTTCTGGCTACTGTAGTCTTATCTATTATCTATTCTCCTCTCTCTTTTCCCTGCCACCCCTCTCCCTTACCTTTCCCCTCTTTTCTTCTCTCTCTCTTACTCTGTGTGTGTGTGTGTGTGTGTGTGCACATGTGTATACATTTATGCTTTCTGGATAAGTGTGTGTGTGTGTGTGTGTGTATGCCTTCTGGATACTAGGTCCTTATCAGATATATAATTTGCACATGTTTTCTTCTCTACTGGAGCTTGTCTTTTCATTCTCTTGATAGTCTCTATTAATGCACAAAGTTTTTAGTTTTGATGAAGTTTATCTATTTTTCCCTTTGTTGCCCAGGCTTTTGGTGTCATATCTAAGAAATAATTGTCAAGTCTAAGGTTATATTTACCCTTGTTTCTTTCTAAGAGTTTTATAGTTTCAGCTCTTACATTTAGGTCTTTGATCCATTTTGAGTTAATTTTTATGTGTGATATAAGATAAAAGTTCAATTTCATTCTTTTTCATGTGTATATCCAATTGTCCCATTATCATTTGTTAAAAAGACTATTCTTTTTTCATTGAATGGTCTTGGCATCTTTGTTGAAATCAGTTGACCGTAGGTGTACAGGTTTATTCCTGGACTCTCAATTCTGTTCCCTTGTTCTGTATGCCTCTCCTCATGTCAGTACCACACTTTTTTGATTACTGTAGCTTTGTAGTAAATTTTGAAATTAGGAAGTGTAAATACTCCAACTTTGCTCTTTTTCAAGATCGTTTTTGCTATTTGGGGTTTCTTTGCAATTCCATGTGATTTTTAGGATCAGCATTTCCATTTCTGCAAAAGAAGCCATTAGTATTTTGATATGGATGGGGTTGAATCTGTAGATCACTTTGAGGGAATGTTGCCATCTTAAATATTAAATCTTCCAATCCATGAACATAGGATATTTTCCCATTTAGGTTTTCTTTAACTTCTTCTAGCAATGTTTTATAGTTTTCAGTGTTCAAGTCTTGCACCTCCTTGTTACATGTATTTCAACATATTATATTCTTTTTGATACTATTGTAAATGGTATTTTTGGATTGTTCATTAATAATATACAAAATAAACTTATGTGGGGACATACTATGAATTTATGGAAATAAAAAATTATAAACGAATATTGCAAACAGTTAGTTGTATGCCAAAGGGTTAAATAACCTAGATACAATAGAAAAATTATTAAAAACACAGAATTTACCAAAACTGACTTGAGAAGAAATACAAAATCTGAATAAACCTATAGTGAGCAAGAAGATTGAATCAAAAATTAAAAACCTCCCCACAAAGGAAAGTTCAGGACTAGATAGATGGCTTCTCACTGGTAAATTCTACTAAACATTTACAGAAGAATTAACACTGATCCTTCTCAAACAATTCTGAAAAAATTAAAGAGAAGGGAACACTTCACAACTGTTGTGAAGCCAGTATTACTGTGATAACAAAGCCAAAGACATCACAAGAAACGAAAACTACAGCCAATCTCCCTTTGAATATAGATACAAAAGTCTTCAACAAAATACTAGCAACTTTTTACTATCAACATAGTAAAAATATTATAGGCCATGACTAAGTGGTATTAATCTCAGGAATGCAAGGGTAGATCAATATATGAAAACTAGTAATAATATACGACATTAACAGAATTCAGGAGTAAGAACACATGATCATCTCAATTGTTATAGGAAAAGCGTTTGACAAAATCCAGTGCTCTTTCCTGATAAAAACTCTTAACAAGAGAGAAATAGAAGAGAAATTCCTCAACATGATAAAGGAAGGTATATATGAAAAAGCTACAGCTAACATCATATGCAATGATGGAAAACTGAAAGCTTTCCCCCTAATATCAAGAACAAGATGAGGATGCCCACTATTTTTATTCAATATTATATTGGAAATTCTAGCCAGAGCCATTAGGCAATAAAAAGAAATAAAAGGTATTCAAATTGGGAAGGACAAAGTAGAATTATGTCTGTTCACAGATAACATAATCCTATACAAATGGTCCCCAGCTTACAATGGTTCAACCTACGATTTTTTGATTTTACAACGGTGTGAAGGCAATACACATTTAGTACTTTTCTCATTATTCTGGGCAGCAGCAGCAAGATGCAACTCCCAATCAGCCATGCATTTTTGACTTACACTATTTTTAACTTATGATGGGTTTATGGGGATGTAACTCCATCATAAGTCAAGTAGCATCTGTGCATAGAAAATTCTAAGGAGTTCACATAAACTATTAGAGCTAATAAATGAATTCAGCAAAGTTCCAGGATACATCATTGTTTATGATTTTAATAATGTAAGTGTTCTCTTTTTTCTTAGTCTAGGTAAAGGTTTGTCAGTTTTTATCTTTCCTATAGCAAACTTTTGGTTTTGTTGTTTTTTCATTATTTATCTCTGTTCTGATCTTTATTACTTATTTCATTTGTCTAGCATTTGATTTAATTGGCTCTTTTTTCTAGTTCCTTAATATGTAATGTTAAATATTGATTTGAGCTATCTCTTCTTTTTTGATATAGGCATTTATAGCTATAAACTCTGCTTTGAGCACTGTTTTTGCTGCACCCCTTAAGTTTTGATATGTTGTGACTTTGTTTTCATTTGTCTCACTTATTTTCTAAGTTCTTTGTTATTTATTCTTTGATGTGTTGGTTGTTTAAGAGTGGTTTATTTTCTACATACTTTTGAATTTTCCAGTTTTGTTTTGGTTATTGCTTTCTAGTTTCATTCCACTGTAGTCATAGAGAATACTTTGTATTATGGGAATGTTTTAAAATGTACTGAGACTGTTTTATGGCCTAACATACAGTCTATCTTGGAGAATGTTCCATGTGTACTTCCGAAGAATGTATGTTCTGCTCTTTTGGGATGGTATGTTATATATATGTCTGTTAGGTTAGTTGACTTATAATGTTATTCACATCCTCTGTTTCCTTGTTGATCTGTCTAGTTTTTCTTTCTGTTACAGAGAATAGGATATTGAAGTCTTGAGTTATTACTGTTAAGATGTCTGTTTCTCTGTTAAATGCTGTCAGATTTTCTTTCTTTTGTTAGGTATATGTATACTTACAATTGTTAATCTTTTTGATGACTTGATCCTTTTATCATTCTATAATGTCCCTCTTTGTCTCTTATAACAATTTTTGTTTTAAAAACTATTTTTGTCTGACATTAGTATACTTACTCCAGCTATCTTTTGGGTACTGTTTGCATTGAATAACTTTTACATTCTTTCAACTTTTTGTTATTGTATCCAAAGTGAGACTCTTGTGGACAACATATAGTTAGATCATGTTTTGTTATCTATTCTACCAGTCTCTGCCTTTTAATTGAAGAGTTTAGTACATTTATATTTAATATAATTAGCTGACAATGAAGGACTTACTCCTCCCATTTTTCTATTTGTCATCTGTATGTCATATCTTTTTTGTTCTTTAATTCCTCCATTACTATTTTCTTTTGTGCTTAATGGATATTTTCTATTATACCATTTTTATTTCCTTTTATTTGCTTTACTATATGTGTGTAAATATGTGTGTGTGTGTGTGTGTGTGTGTGTGTGTATGTAATATTTCTAGTGGTTGCCCTGGACATTAATTTATAACAATCTAGTTTGAAGTAATATCAACTTTTAATATTATGCAAAATTCTCCTCTGTATCTCCATCCTAACAATTATGTTGTTATTATCATGAATTCTATCTTTATTCATTGTGTAATCTATCAAGGTAGATTTATAATCAACTCACATTTATAGTTATACATTTTTATGTACTTGTCCTTTAAATCACATAGAGGAAAAAGTTGAATTTCATGCTGAAAATTTATTGACACTGACTTTTATATTTACCTACATAATTACATTTACTAGTGTTCTTTATTTCTTCATGTGAATTTTAGTTATTGTGTATTATCCTTTCATTTCAACCTGAAGAACTCCTTTTAGCATTTCTTGTAAGGCAGGTTTATAAGCAGCGAACTCTCTCAGTATTTGGTTATCTGCAAATGTCTCAATTTCTCTTTCATTTTTGAAGGAAATTTTGTCAGATACAGATTTCTTGGTTGACAGTTTTTTGCTTTCAGCCCTTTGAAAGCCCTTTGCTTTCAGCCCTTTCGTGATGCCAGATGAGAAATCAGTAGTTTATCTGACTGCAAATCCCTTGGAAGTGATGGATTGCTACTCTTTTGCTGACTTAAGGATTTTCTTTGTCTTTTGACAGTTTATTGTGATGTATCTCAGTGTGAATCTCTTTGAGTGTATACATGCTTCTTAACTTTTAACAAGGTTACTTCACAATAAACCTATTGTAAGTTGAAAACATCATTAGTCGAACGGCAGCCCAGAATCTTTGGTCACAGAATCACCAGAGAATCACAAAGTCTAAAACTTTGTGGTTGTAAATCACTTTCCCACCACGATAAAGTAAAAAAATTGTAAGTCAAACCATTGTAAGCTGGGGACTATTTGTATTCTAGTCATAGTCTGTTGAGCTTCTTGGATGTGTAGATTCATGTCTTTAGTTTGGGGAAATTTTCTTTCATTATTTCTTCAAATATTATTTTTTCTTCCTCCTTCCTTTCCTCTCCTGGGATTCCCATTATGTATTTGTTAGTATGCTTTATGGTATTCCACAGGTACCTTAGGCTCTGTTCATTTTCTTCATTGTTTTTCTTTCTGCTACTCACACTGAATAATGTCAATTGAATTTTCTTTAAGTTTGCTGATTCTTTCTTCTGCCTGCTCAAATCTGCTGTTGAATCTCTGAAGTGAATTTTTCATTTCAGTTATTGAACTTCTGAAGAATTTCTGTCTGGATTTTTTTAAAAATAATTTTTCTCTATTTATTCATACTTGGAGACATTTTTCTCATAGTTTCCCTTAGCTCATTGAGTATATATAAAATATTTACTTAAAGTCTTTCTCTAGTAAGTTCAATGTCTTGATTTCCTCAAGGAAAGTTTCTATTAATTTTTTTTCCTATAGATGGGCCCATACTTTCTTTAGTCTTTACATACCTGGTAATTTTTTGTTGCTGTTGAAAACTGGACATTTTGAATGTTATAATGTGCTCTGGAAATCAGATTTTCTTCCTTTGCCAAGGCTTGTTATTGGTCCTTATCGTATTAGTTGTTGGTTTAGTGACTTCTCTGAACTAATATTGTAAAGTCTATGTCCTTTATCATGTATGACCATGAAAGTTTCTGTTCTATTATCTTAGTGGTCAGCTGGTGATTTGGTGGAGATTTCCTTCAATGCTGAGAACTAAAATAAAACAAAGCAAAAGACAAACTCCTCTTCCAGTCTTTTAATATAGCCTTGGTGTATGGCCTTCTATACTGAGCCAGGCAGTTTACAACTCTGCCCTTTGCCTTTACTTCCTGCTTGCAAGTTATCTGATAATCAGCAAGAGGTGAGTGCTTAGGATTTTTTCAAGTTTTTCTGTGAGCATGAGCCTACCTTTGGCATGCATGTGGCTTTCTAGATTCTCAGGAACATCTGGGATTTTTTTAGTGCCCTTCTTCCTCAAAGCATTGTGTTTTCTAGCTTTTTCTCCCAAGCTTTTCAATATGCCTAATGTTTGCTCCAGCTGCCCCTTGCCCCAGGTGGAAGTTGCTAATATATTTCCCTCTAAATATTTGACAAATAGATTCTAAGTAGCAGCCTCAATTCTGAGAAAGTTCTTTCTTAGATGAAATACTGGCAAGCTTCTTAAGGTGGTTCTTCAGGGAGCCACCAGAAAAGTCAAAACAAGTAACCATAATTCTTTGAAAATAAAATCTGTACTGTTCCATCCAATTCTGGAAACCTATACAAGTAATGAGGGCTGTTGTCTTCAAGGCCATGGCTGAGCTGGGTCATGGGGGATTGTTTCCAGTAAATTAAAATGCCATAAAACTTTTTGTAAATTCAGCTGTTTTTTCTTCACTAAGTATTCCCATTTTTTTATAAGCTTTGGTTAGATTCCAGAGTTCTGAGAAAGTTGATTCTGACAGTTTTCATGAACTTATTTGTTGCTTTTGTAGAGGGACAGACTTTTAAACTTCCACATTTGGCATTTTTCACTGATATCACTCAAATGTTTCTGGACTCCTGTGTTTTATTCTTTATTGACTTACCTCCTCATTTTGCTTGAATGCATTCTCCAGGAGTTTCATAAAAAAGAATACTGGATTAGTGAATTCTTTGAGTTTGTATTTGAAAATATCTTTATTTTACTTTCACACTTCATTGATGGATTGGCCAAATAGAAAATTTCAGGTTAAGGATGAACCTTAATAATGTTATGTCAAGTAAAAGAAGCCAGACCCCAAAATTCAGATATTGTAAGCTTCCTTTTATATACAATGTTTCAAAAAGGCAACTCTATAGAAATAAAAAGTAGATTAATGGTAGAATTCTTTAATCTTGAGACTTAGGGTCTTCCAATGTAGAATTTTTTTGTGTATTTCTTTGATAATTTGTCTTCTCTCCATTTTCTCTGTGTTCTCTTTCAAAAACTCCTATTATTGTCAGATATTAGTGAGTTTTGCCCACTGGAATTGACTCTCTAATTTTCTTATAATTATTTTTCCCATCTTTTCATCTTTTTGTTTTACTTCCTAAGAGCTCTCCTCAGTTTCTTCCTGTGACAGCACAGTCCAGAGAACAATTTGAAATTGAGTATTAAACATTAGTTGTTTTATAAGCTACTAGTTGTTCCCATCACTGGAAAATTCTCTTAGTCTGCTTCCATATAGCATTGCAGCAACAAAAGCTGCCAATTCTCTTACTCTCTATCTTTCTCATTGTCCAAATTCAGAATCCTCTGGCCCCCAACTTCTATTCCTTCTTTAAAAGAGTTTCATTGAGGTATAATTTATATACTATAAAAATCACCACTTTAAGTGTACACCTCCTTGTCTTTTTAGTATAGTTTACATAGTTGTGCAACCATCACCACAATTCAGTGTTAGAATATTTCCATCACTACAAAAGGAACCCTGTACATAATTCCCACACAACTAATACTAATCTGATCACTATCTCTATTGATTTACCATTTCTGCACACTTAATATAAATGTAATAATCATACAATATGTAATATTTTACATATGGAATCTTTTACTTAATTTTTTTAAGACTCATCCATATTGTAGCATATATTAGTTTTTTTAATAGGTGGATATGTATTCCATTGTATGGCTACATACATTTTGTTTATCCTTGCACCAGCTGATGAATATTTATATTGTTTTCAGTTTTTTACTATTGTGAATAATGCTTCTATGAACATTCCTATAGAAATTTATGTGTGGAAATTTGTTTAATTTCTCTTGGGTAGAAGTGGAATTACTGGGTCTTATGATGCATGTATGCATCACCTCATGAAAAACTACTTTCAGAGTAACTGTATCACCAGCAATATCTGCATATTTGAGTTGCTCTGAGTCCTTGCCAGCACTTGGTATTGACAGTTTGTTATTACTATTTTTTCTTAGTTTTAGCAATTCTAATAGGTCCTGATTTCCACATAAAAGGGAATATAAAACATATTTCCACACAAAAACTTGTGGTATAGCCATTTCATGAAGGTTGCTAAATGTTGGCATAAAGTTGTTCATTGTATTCTCTTATTTTCTATTTGTTGTCTTATAGGATCTGTGGTGATAACCTCATCATCATTCTTGGTATTGGTCATTTGTGCTCTTTTTTTTCTTTATCAATATATGTAGAGATTTGTCAATTTTGTTTCTCTTCAAAGAACCAGGTTTTGGCTTTTTAATTTTATATATTTTCTATTTTGATGATTTTTCTTCTTATTTTTATAAATTATTTTCTTCTACTTTGGGTTTAGTTTGCTTTTCTTTTTCTAGAATTTTAAGGTAGATTGTGAAGTCATTTGTTGTAGATATTTTTTACCTTATTATGAGAATTTATGTTTCCCTTGAAACACTGCTTTAGCTACATGCACTCCACAAATTTTGACATGTTGTATTTGAATTGGTGTTGAGTTTAAAATACTTTTAATTTCCTTATTTTATATTGGCTTATAAATTTTTTGAAGTGTGTTATTTGGCTTCCAAAATATTTGTTTTTTTCCTAGATATATTATTATTATGGATTGTGCCTAATTTAATTTTGTTGTCAGAGTATACAATCTATATGATTTTAAGCCTCTTAAATTTATTCAGGATTGTTTTATGGCCCAGCAGATAGTTTATCTTGGTAAAGATACTTGAAAAGAATTTGTATTTTGCAGTTATTGATGTAGTTTCTATAAATATTACTTAAATCAAGGTGGCTGATTTAGAGAAGATTTATGTCTTTACCGCTTTTTTGATGTCTAGTTCTATCAATAGATGAAGGACGGGTTTTTACATTATCTGACTGTTGTGGAATTGTCTGTTTCCCCTTTTATTTTTGTTAATTTTTGCTTCATGTATTTCAAAACTCTGTATTAAGCACAACACATTGATTGTTATCTCTTTGTCTGATATTAAGATAACCAGCCTTCTTACTCCTAGTTTTTGCATGTATATCTTTTTATATCCATTTACTTTCAACTTATTTGTGCCATATTTAATGCATGTCTCTTGCAGACAGCAAATAGTTGCGTCTTACTTTTTTATCCATTCTGTCAACTCACAGCCTTTAATTTAGTGTTTAACCTGGGGCATCAGAAAACTATGGTCCACAGGGTCCACAGGTCAGTGCAACACCTTCGTCTATATATTTGTGCCTGCTTTTATGCTGTAAGACTGGATTGAGTAGTTGTGATGGTGATTGTATGGTCCCCATATTCTCAAGTATTTATTATCTGGCCCTTTAGAGAAAAATTTCACTGATCCTGGTAATAAATCACATAAGCGAACATTTAATATTTGTCAATATGGTTAGATTTAGGTCTATTACTTTATTATCTGTTTTCACTTTGTCTTCTGTTTTTTGTTTGTTTGGTTGTTTTTCCTTTTCCCCTTTGCTGCCTTCTTTTGGATTTTTGTTAGTATTTCATTTTAATTTATCCATTGGATTTTTGGCTATATTTCTTTGTACTTTTTAAAATGGTTACTCTAGTGATTATATTATCTAAACTTTCTCAATTATAATCTAGGGATTTATAATATATAACCTTTTTACTTGTTAATATTACTTTGTACATAATGGTGATGGTAAAACCTTGCAACCATATGCAAGTCCCTTCCCTTCACCTCACTGAACTGACCTTCTTACTATAGTTGTTATGTATATTATATCTGCATACCTTGAAAACCGCACCAGTGTTAGAATTTTTGCTTTCAACAGTATTTTGTATATTTTTTATAAAACTTGGAGGAAAAAAGAATCTGTTATACTTATCCAGCTATTTACCATCTTTTTTGCTCTTTATTTCTGAAGAGTCAAGTTTCCATCTGGTATAATTTCCCTTCAGCCTGAAGAACTTCCTTTAGCATTTAGTGTAGATCACGTCTGCTAGTGATGAATTTTTATAGTTTTCCTTTATCTGAAAATATCTTTACTTCACATGCATTCCTCAGGGATTTTTTTTTTAAATTGAATATGGAATTCCGGGTTACTGTTCTTTTCTTTTTGCACTTTAAAAATATTTTTCCACTGTCTTCTGGCCCAGCATATGGTCTATCTTGGTGATAGTTTCTGGTGATCATGTCTGATGAGAAATGTGCAGGTATTTGAATCATTGTTTCCCTTGAAGATAGGGGCCCTATCTTGGAGCTTATTCACTATTACCTAGCATAATCCCTGGTACACAGTAAGTATACAGTAAGTGTTCTTAAATTAAATTTATTATGTTTAGTTTTTAATATTGATTAAGACTAGATAGGCTCATTAAGTTTCCACTTTAGAAGGATCTAAATTGCCCAATAGGTGTTACTGCTGTTATGTTTTATGATATCAGATCATTTTATTAGACCTGAATAACCAGATGAAAAAGCCATGCCTTACCTACCCATTTTCTCAAACAGTTGTCTTCCATTCTCCCTTGGTTGCTTGACTTCCTTGCCATGTTAAAGGAATATTGGAGGCAGTAGATATTTTTCGAAGCTTTTGTTCCCCTCTCTTTTGCATAGATACTACTCATCGTTTTATAAAATAATGAAGTTAAGATATATCCAGAAAGAAATGAGCCAAAAGTGATCTAGAGAGTTCTGTGTTATATAATATTGCATTTGATGTTTAATATCTACAGAGAGAATTAAATACAGCAGAGATTTCCTGTTGAAGCTCTCAAGTGTTTCCATCTGCAGAAAAAAACCAGACTTTCTGCCTGATCATCCCATTGTACTTCAAAAGCCAGTAAGTAGTTTTCTAATTTTGTATTGTAACATTGTATTCCAAAATATTTATCTTTAACATTTTCATTTGACTCTACTTCTAGATAACCTTTCTTATTGCAAAATATAATTCAGAAAAGTACAAAAATCTAAAGGCACATAACCAATTATTATAAAGTACCACTCAAGAAATAGAATGGAATAGTTCTAGTTTTTTCAGAAATGTTTTTCTGTTGAGAGATCATGAAAATATCATGCCATATTCTAAAAGTTCTATTTTGTTTCTCAGTTAAGTTCTATAATCCACCTGGAATTGATTTTACTGTATGATGTGAGATAGGAGTCAAGTTTTATTTTTTTCTGCATGGTTATCTTAGTCATTTTAATAATGTTTATTGAAAGGATAGCCCTCTGACACCTTTGTGACAGTATAGGCATGGTCTGTTTGTGGGCTCTGTGTTCTGTTTGATTAGTCTTTTTATACAGCAAAACAAGTCATCCTATTTATTTTTCTTCAACATGTCTTTGCTATTTTTAGCTCTTTATATTTCTGTATTCTATTAAATTCCATCTATATGAATACACACAATACATACATACATACATATATCTTTTAGGATATTTATTAGAAAGGACATGGGTTTTGGCATCAGACTTGGGTTCAATTTGTAACTCCCTTCTGTGTACTGGTAATTCAAACTTGGACAAGTCACTTAATCTCATTGAGCTGCAGTTTTGCAATTACAGATAAGGATGGTAATCTTCTCTCGTTGTTAGGATTAAATAAAATAATGCATGAGAGTGCTTAGCATGGTACCTATCTCATTATGCACTTAGTAAATGATTTCCATTCTTTATGGTCTCTACTTAAATTTAACTGGAATTTGACTTTAATCTGTTAGGGTTTTCATAAATACTTTTATATAGGTAAAGGCAACTAGGATTCTATTGAGATAAGAATAAAATCTGAGATATAGACTACTACCTTCTGTCTCCATTTCTGGGAGTCTAACCCTTTGGAATCCATAGTATTTTTTCTCAATTACAGTTTTAAAAGATTTTATGTTCTTCATAGTTTATATCAATATTTCTTAATTTAAACACCCTAACTTATAGACCTCAGCCAATTCTTCTTTTAAAATTAATTAAAGCATATATTAAAACTTTTTTGACTAGCCTTAAAAAGACCAACTTTTTAAATAATACTTCTCAAATAGGCATATTTAGTGAGGAAAAATGTACTTGATGATGTTCGAATTTTCCCACCTGTTCAAAGATCTTTAGGATATGTAATCCTTTGTCTATAAGAATAAATATAAACTTCAGTGTTATATAAAATATGGTCACTTTTTCATTTGCAGACTTTCCATCTTTAATATTTTATTTTGTAAATAAAAGTTTTACATACACTTTATTTGGAACAAACACATTAGAATTAAGTTTAATTTCGATTTATGCATTAATACATTTTTTTAAAGCTAGATACCACAGAAACGGAACAACAGATTGAAATACAATTAAATATATATAATTGTAAATGAATTACATGTATTTTTTAAACACAGAAGAACTGTTTTGTTATTTGACAATTCCAGTTACTTTAATAGATTCTATAGTAACATGCATTTAGATCTGTAAACACTTAGTAGGCTCACAGTATTTTGGTTTAATAAACTAATTAGAAAAATGTATTCAATCAACTGATAAGTTAACTCTTTCTTTTATATTACAGGAAAACAACCAAAGTTTTAAGTAGCATTTTAAGAACAAATGAATTTGAAGATAAAGAATTATTTGTTTTATATTTTGGACACCTGCAAATGAAGTGGATCTATAACAATAACTGTAAAGGACTGTGACAATTCAATTTATTTTTAATTTTGATGGTTGGCTATTTGGTTTCTCTTAATATGAGAAAGAGATATTTTAAACTATAAAGAATTTTCTAATCAGTTTCAGCTTTGCAGGGAGTTTCCTGCATAAATTGGGAGGTAACACTGGAAAGTAGGAATTCGGTTAGTGAAATGGGAAGACTGTGTAATTACAATTTGCATGCTACTTGCAATTTTTTGCGTTTCATCACTTGTAATAATGGAATGGAAATGTAAGCTGTAAAGATTCTCAAATATAAAGTATTTGCTACAATGTATATATGGTACATAATTTCTTAAAATTGTTTTTGTTTTGCTTTCCACTGATTTCAGACCAGTGCATGAATGGATCATTACAATCTCTCCAGAGACTTAGAATAAGAGTGATTCGGGATGTTCAATTCATGGTTCTCAATTTTTTAATAGGCATTTCTTTTCAAATACATGATTGGTATCTAGGTGTTTGATAACATTGTTTAAGTTCATAATTAATAGCAGAGATTGACAATTTAGAAATAATAGTAATGAAACTGAAGTTGAAAAATAACTACTACTTATGTCATTAATCAGACCATATGAACAGAAATCGGGCAATTGCAAAATAAAACTGGTATTTTTATTTCCAAAAGAGGAAAAATTTAGGCATTTGCAAATAATTGAGGTACGTTAAGTTTCCATTCAATAATTTTTTTTATGACAAGAACATGTATGGATGAAGAATTTTGGGGTTTAAACTTTTAATTCTAGAAATTTTATACAATAAATCTGCAATTTGTCACTATGGTGGATGTTACTGGTTAAAAAAAAAAAAAAGGTTTCTTCCAGCATAGTATCCAAAAAAAATTGCTGATATAAAGGTAAGTGTAAATTCTACCTTCATCTGATCTCTCAGATCCCTTGGTCTATTGGCAAGGCATTTCAAGGCCATCATTTGGCAGAAAGTTTTGTTTCACTGAATTGTGAACTCCTAAAACCCCTACCTTTTTCTTCATGAGTTTTTTGGGCTTGTTACCCAGATTCAAGCTTTTAGTCCTTGGTATGTTTCTTCCTATCTTGGTCTTTCAGTACCCTCTTTATTACCTTGTTCCCCAGGAAAATGGATTGTTTTTTAAATAGGAAAAAAAACACTACATTAACCATAAATGTATTGCTTACTTTAAAATGAAATATATACATTTAGGGACAGGTGTTTTAATTTGTTTTTTACCCTATTATTTTCCTTTTCTACTCTAGGTTCCAGTAATATATATGTATGTGAATACTCACAACTCTCACAAACATAGACAAAAATATATAATTTGTAGAAGAGCTGGGGTCAGAATTACCATCTAATTAAATTGGTTTGCTTTATTATTTGCCTATTCTCAAGTCTTTTTGATTCCAATTTAAGAAGTATGAAAGAACTTATTCCAGTTTGGAATCTAAAGAGCCCTTCCACTTAGCACTGTTCCTGAGGACAGAACCCCTTTAAAGTCATAAATACCATGCTACTTTGGAAACTGCCTAGTACCCAAAAACTTTGATATGCTTTTTGAATTGGATACTGAAATGGGCCAACCAAAGCAATGTTTTGATTTGCTATAATTTATATTTTTGAAACCATTTATAACCATTGTTTTAAAGAAGAGTTTTTATATCAAAATACATTTAGGTTTCAAAGTCTTCTGATCCTTTCTTATTATCTACAATCAGAGTAAGACTGCAGAGACGGTTTTGTTATCTATTTGCCTTTTCACATATGTATAGCTTGTTTGAATAATCACTGTACATCTCCATTAATGTTGCTCTTTACTCTGTATATAAATTAAAAGAGTTGAGTCAGGTGTTCTTTCATAGTGCTTGTCATCCTCAGACTTGACCAGAGACACATATATATGCACACACATGTGCATATGTACAATATGTCACAATTTACTAATTTATAATAGAAACTATGAAAATTTATTTATTTAGATTGAGCACTGAGTATACAAAGGTATTGGTCAGAGTTGATATTTCATAAATTAGATTGAGGGAATATTTTAGGTCAAATTTTAATTTGAGAAAGAAAATTTTACTTCAATTTTCCTTTTTTCTGGAGTTTTCTAACGGTGAAAAATTAGGAAATTTTTACCTTTTAGTTTTTCCCCTGAAGACTTGTGGTTTCAGAGAAACTTGGACTGGAGAATAACATGTTAACATTTTTAAATGTATTATATTTTCATTAGCAGGATTTATAATCAGATTTTTATTTTTAAAAATAAATTTTGAGCTTGTAGAGCAGAACATATAAGGTACATAGTTTTAGTCATTCTTGTTGAAACTGGAAAACAGATGTCTTCTGTCCAGTACTTTCCCTACTATTGTGACTTCCCTAAAGTTTTTGCTTGTTTTATATTTCCTCTTTATTCATTTGGGTTAAAAATTTATTTTTAAAGTATTTTGAAATCCTTATTTAAATGCAAATATCTATTTCTTTTATAAGAAAAGTTAGTTCTTGGGTAACATACCAAAATCATATGCCATAAAATTTGAATGACATTTCCCCAAAGTAAAACTCTTTTTTTCTTGATATGTTTAACTTACAGGGAATTAAGATGCTAATAAATGATACAGTGGTGACATATCACCATTATATAGTAAATGACATATTACTGAATGGTACTCTAACTTATCACAGAATTGTTCACTTTTGAAAAATCAGTTTATAATCTGACAGATGGATAGAGATATTATAGGTAACAGCCAAGGTGGTTTTATGCCTATGTACTAATATTTTAGGTAATGTAAAGAAACTAGTCACAGGACCATGAGTTGGGGATAGAGTAGACGTTGTTGAAGAACAAAGCTTTACTCACAGAAAATCTGTTACTTAAAAATCACAAAATGTTGATTTAACTCACTGGATAGCATATAACAGTCTACAAAATCTGTCCTATGAAGTAATGCTCTAAAAGTTCCCAAAGACTTGATATGCTTTTTCACAATATCATTCCTTTATGCATATGCTTTTTTCCCACATATTAGGATTTTGTCACTAAATGGTTTTAAGTTGGTTACAATGTAGCAAAGCATTTAGCATCAAATATTGAGAATAATACTGAACTTTGAAAATTTAGCTAAAATTCACATGAATGATAAAGTTATAGAATACATTTTAGAAGAGTGCACTTAGAGCAAATATATTAAACAAAAATATACAGTAGATTTAACAACCACAGAGAATTTTCTAATTGACATTTTAGGTAAGAACACTTGTTTTACCCTTGTAACCATAAAGAAAATGTCTAGTAACATCTAGTTGTTGTTCAGGATCCACCATGAAGCTGTAAAGAGAAAAACATTTTTTAAAATAATGAAAATAACTTTTAGGGCAAAGAAAATTCAAGGTGCAAATCATTCTTAAAGAGATCATTCCCCTCACCTTTAGTCTGTGTAATTCCTTATCCTTCTAGTCAATGTTCCCTATTTGAGCCAATATTGAATAGGAGAACTATGTAATTGTTATTTATACCGTATTTTTCAGCACTTTGTCATAGTCTAAAATTTTTTGTTATTTACAAATAGAGCTTTATTTGGCAACAAGATTATAAATACCTTGAAGATAAAATCATGTTGTTGTTATTTTCATGTACCCAACACTGGTAGTAGTTAAGAAATATGTAAGATACTTCTATATACAGATTTCAGAAAGATTGGGTGTAAGCAAATGTTTGTGTTATAAATAATATTTTCAGTATATCTATATTGTAAAATTGGAAATTTTTACCCCAATGAATACAAATGTCCCAAAGACAAACCTATAACAAAGTAGTATGATTGGTGGAATGCTGTGAGAAACAGATAAATGGAAAGGATCAAAATTTGCTTTCAAAAATGTTTAAGTAATTTGCTGGCAATAGTATCTTACTTTCTGTGTATCATCTTTTCTCATAACCATTGGCCTTTCTCTTATGCCAAGGGACGTTCTGCTCCACAGACCAAATTCTTACACTTTTTTTGTCTGGGTGGTTATGATGGCAAATGGAGCTGGGCTTCCATATTCCAGTTTGCCTTATTTGAATATTTGTATTTGAAAGTTCATAAGAATATATTTTAGTTTGTATTTTCAGATCTGGATACAGTCTGGTTTAGTAGCTTTATTTCTTGAAATGCATCTTAAACCACCTAGTAATCTTAACAAAAAAGCAGTCTTATTAAAAATCCTAATTTATCAGTTAAATTAGGAAAACCTACTCATCCTGTGTTTCTAAATGTCATAGCTGTTTTTTTCTTTCAGATTTTAATTTTAGGTCTAAATATGTGCAGCTCTAATACATTTTTAATTGTTTTTATTTTTAATCTTCACAATCCTAATACACAAAATGCACAAAACTGGTTATTAAAAATAGTATTAGAAGTCATATGGCCATTAAAACCCATAAATAATATTTATATACTAATTTCAGCTTGCTGGAATGTGCCTGCTGTTGCAACTGTAAAACTTTTACTTTAAAACAGAATGAGATCCACAAATGTTAAAATTTTGTTTGAAATAGTTTTAAAAATTGCGCTAGAAATCAAGCCTAACTTTTCTTTTTGTTTTATCAAATTCCGATGATCATTGTTAAGATTAAATGTGATATGAAAATTAATGCAAAATAGGGCAGCAATTAAAAGGCATTAAATTGTATTAAATCTGGGCTAAGAATTTCTCCAGTTTTATTTGTGCTCATCTTTTCTAACTTGGAAAATGAGTAATGTAATGCATATACCAATGACACTGACAGTGCATAGAAAGTCCGAGATAATGATGAAGTTTGACAAGAAAACTCTATCAGGTTACTTTACATTTTCAGTTCTTACTATAGCATTTTTTACCCCACTGATAACCCATTAAGCTCTCTTTCTAGCCTGTCTTTCTACTCTAATTTTATTCAGGGGTTTTCTATCCTGAAAGGACCCAAGACACCAATAAAAGCAAGCTTTGTTCCTTTCTTTCTACATTGTTGAACCAGTGGTTTCAGGATTGGGAGAGTTGAAAACAGGTATGTTAGCAGACACAAAAATTACAAGTGTCAGGACTTGGAAATGTTCATGACCAAAGACCAATGTATTTATGATGACGTCAAAGTCCTTATTCATTCCTTAGGAAATATTTGTTGCTGTGTGCCATACACCAACAGTTCCCAGCCTTTTTGGCACCAGGGACTGGTTTCATGGAAGACAATTTTTCCATGGACCAGGTGGGCAGGGGATGGTTTTGGGAAGATTCAAGCGCATTACATTTATTGTGCAGTCAAACCTCTCTAATGATAATCTGTACTTTTAGCTGCTCCCCAGCACTAGCATCACTGCCTCAGCTCCGCTTCAGATCATAAGGCATTAGATTTTCATAAGGAGCGTGCAACCTGGATCCCTCACATGTGCAGTTTACAGTAGGGTTCGTGCTCCTATGAGAAGCTAATGCAGCCGCTGATCTGACAGGAGATGGAGCTTAGGAGGTCATGTAATGGATGGGGAGTGGCTATGAATACAGATGAAACTCTTGCTGGCTTGCCTGCCACTCACCTCCTGCTGTGTGGCCTAGTTCCTAACAGGCCACAGACCAGTACCAGTCTGCAGCCTGGGCGTTAGAGACTGCAGCCATACACTGTACCTATATTGTATTAGGGTAGGGAATATTAAGGTAAATAGGGTGTGGATCTTACTTTCCTGCATTCTTTGTACAAAGGCTACAGCAGTCATATTTACAGAAATTGAGTTCTAGGACTTTTCTCCCCATTTATAACATGTTGTTCAAGCCTGGTACAATAGTTAAGATAAAACTTTCTTGGATAATTTGAAGACAGTCACTGAAGTCTTTTCCTTAATAGCCTGTGATACCATGTTCTCTGCACCTGTGCTATACCTTTCCTCAAGCTATGATGCATCCTAATTTAAACTGCCTGAGTCAAATTGTGAATCTTGAGAAATTTCAACCATATTCATGGCTTTCCTATTTGAGGATTAAATTTGAGCTGTATAGCAAGAGAAATTCTACAAGTCTACCATTCTCTAGGCCAGACAAAGCTTTCCTTAAGATCTAGAGTAAATACATAACTAGAGTTCAGGCTGAGACTGTGAATCAGCCAACTCAAAAGCATTCACACCTGATTTCCCTTATCTCCTCACCTACCTTTAATTCTAGAATTTACTTTTTCACCTTCCATTTGTTCCCCAATCCATCAAAATCTATCCTAATTTTAAATTCCTACCACTCTATTAAAACTGTTCTCTTGAACAGTGACCTTGTCAAATCCAATTTCTAGTCCCATTCTCTTCAGCGACTCTCTACTATACATCCTTCCCTCCCACCCCCCGGAGCACTGTATCCTTGCATTTTACTCCTCTTTTGGTTTCCTTGATACTCCAGTACTCTGATTTTCCTACCTCTGATTGGTTCCCCTCAGTCTCCTTAATAAAGAAGGCTTTTCTCCCTCTACCAACCTTTTAAAGAAAGGCATCTCCCCAGGCTTCTGCTACATATTTTGTTTTTATCTTCATACTTTCTAACCAATCCCAGGCTTCAGCCATCATCTTGTGGTTAACTCCTAAAAATTGCATCTGCAAATGGAGTCTCAAACTCTCTGGCTAGCTCCTGGTTCAGGTGCTTTTCTTCCCTGGCCTAGATTATTGCCCCGCCTGGTTAATCTGTCTTCTCCATGACATCCACATCTTTCTCTCCTGTCAGTTATTACCGATTACAGTATGTCACCATCCCTCTCAAAAACCTTAAATGACTCCAGATTACTTTTCAGATTCCTCATTGTGACATTGTCAACCTCATTCCTCACTCTCTCCCCACACGTGCCATATGTAAACCTTATGCCTTACTCATACCTTTGCACCAATAAGCCAATCACATTCACACTTCTTGCATTTCTTCATGTCTAGAATTCCCCAAAGTATCCTTCCTCTCCACCTTCACTTGTCCAAATCTCATCTTTTAAGATCTAGCTCGAGTCATTTTCTAAAAACTATTAAGTTAAAGAAATAATCACTTCTTTTCCAAGTCCAGAAAGCACATACTACCTTTAATGGTAACTACTATTTTATGCCCTGAGTTGTTTTTTTCTTTTTTTCCTGCAAACATTTGTCTTTGCAAAATTTTTGTCAAACTGGACAGAAAGCACTTTATAGGTGGGATTGTGTTTTTAATTTTTACCCTCTTTACCTCGAACACAATGCTTGTTCAAAACTGGAGCTCAATCAGTGCCAGTAAATAGACTAAGCGCCCCAGCAATCCCAGTGCCTAGCACATATTCATACTCAGTAAATATGTTTAATTGGTACTTGAATGGATGGGTAGATGAACAAGTGAATTCTGATTCTCAGTTATCTCAAATAAGCTTTAGCTAGCCCAGGAACCTGCTGCCTTGGGGCCACATGTGGCCTTCTGGATCTTTGAGTGTGGCCTTTTGACTGAATCCAAATTTTACAGAATGAATCCTTTTAATAAAGCTATTTGTTCTGTGAAGTTTGGATTTGGTCAAGGGGCTGAAATCCCAAAGGGATCTGGAGAGCCACATGTAGTCTTGAGGCTGCAGATTCCCCACCCCTGCATCATTGTAACAGCTGTAGTAATAAAAATATTTCTAATAGAATTCTAATCTCCAGTCTATGGATCACTTATTTGAGATTGTTTTAATACACTAAATTACAATATGGTAATGCATTTGAATAATATTTTGATATATCATGATTTGACTTGTAGTTCAAGTTTGTTACGATTATGATCAGCAAATGATTAATAGTAGGTTCAATATAGCCAGGAATACAAATAGGTTCAACTAAGAGCTAAATACAATGGAACAAATATATAGATCTCTTATTTCTTGGCCCACCCCTAAATTGTAAGATATATACAGAAATAATAAAGCACCACTCATAAGAATATGGTATGTTTTAAGAAACAAAAGACAATACAAAAGCACACAGAAGCACTGTGAACCCAGGATAATTACCAGGAACTAGCATGGTAGATGTGAGTTCTGGAGTTTCCAAGAAATCCACGTTACTTCTTTGGAATGTCTTGCTATAATTTGTCTGAAGGTGGCTGTATAAATAATTATAGGTTAAGACTGTGCATTTTTATTTACAATCTTTCTAAATAGAGTGCAGCAGAGTTCACGACAGAAAGGTTTGAGATGATTTGGATTAAGTAAATGCCTATAGACTTTTTAAAATGGTTTTTTAGCCTTAAAAAAAGACTCAGGAGTAATTTAATAATTGTCATCAGAAACTTAAAAAAAGGTTTTTAAAATAGGAGAACATTAACTCTCTACAGAAGATAAAACAGTAGGAAGTAGACTTTAATTGCAACAAAAAATTCAAACAGAAAAGAGAATATTTTGGGGGTCAGGATGTTTAAAAAACAGGATAGCTAAGAAGAGGAACTGTAAAGTTTCCACTCCTAGGGAATGAAATTAAAAAAATCATCTATCTTAAAGTGTAGCACTGAAGTGTGGAGTTGAATAAGTTGCCTTTGAGGCTCCCTTCTATGCCTGAAATACTGCTGGTTTCATTTTGCCTTCATTATAGCACAAAGTGCCTTCAAAATAGCCACAAAAATAAAAATTTCAGGTGAAATATGTATCAGCTGAATTTGTTGGTATTCAGTTGCTTCCATTATCATATTTAACACCCTACACAGGGACTTATTAGAGAGCTATAGTCTCTGTATTTTTTAAAACCACCTGGAACTGTTTATATAATCTCAAGGTAGCAAAATTTCCTCCATGCCATTTAAAAATTATATATTTGTCATTAGTAATCATTTTTTAATTTCAAAGAAGTTGATTTGTCTTTAATCTTTCTGAACAGTAACTTGAATTTCCCCTTTATTTGTAGTGTTTAAAGACATTTAGAAGGTGTTAGGCTATGATGATCTTAACCATTAAAAGTAGTATTATTGTAAAATAATTACAGAGCTTATTTTATGAAAAGGAGGTAAGGATTTTTATTCCTTTCCCCTTTCTGCATCCTTTGTCTCTACCCCCACCCCTACCCTCACCTGCCTTAGATACCCATTACCCCTATTTAAATCTTCTTATCCGAAAGCATCAGTAAGATGGTAAGACTCCAGGTGGGACCATTACCAAAAGTATTTGTGTTTCAAGAGGGAAATGGTTTCTAATCCATAAAATTTTAAAAGTGTACGATTCAGAATAATGGGAAAATGGGACAGGTCTTAAAGTGAGGTAAATGGATTGGAGCCTTCCTACAAATACTAAAATTATATCATGTATATTGCCACCTCCCTAGCTTCACAGAAAATCAGCCTTGCTCACAACTTACCTATTCCACACACTACTATTCTCCCAGAACTCATAAATCATGTAGCGAGATTCATTTGAAAGCTTCTGTATAGAAATACTGAAATAGAAAAGAAAAAGGTATAATTAGCCATTGGAAATTAAAGAAGCAAACTAATTTTTATAATCATCTATATGGTATGAAACAATCATATCCATTCATACAGGAAACAATCTAAGATGCCTACATGAAAGTCAAGCAGGTTTGTCAAGAATTGATACGTTCAATATATAGGGCATAAAACTTTTTTAGTTTTCTGGTTTGGTATCATGAAAACAGTCACAATGTATTATAGAGATCACAAATACAACTTTTGCAAATTTTCATTCATTCATTCAGAAAGATTTATTGAGCATTGGTTGTGCCAGAGTTCAGAAAAACATGAGTGAATGCTACCTGCCCTTGCCCTCAAAGGCAAAAATCTCTTTAGATTGGCCCTGCCAACCTCCATAACTCTGTTGAATTCTCAGCCTTACTCCATCCCTGTAGTGACAGCTTTTGTTTGCTCTATGTCATTTGAGTCAATTGGGCCACACTTCTGACTTCTAATTTGCCAGTGCCTAATGATTCTCTCTCTCTTTCTCTTTTTCACACACACATGCCCCTCAACTTTGCCTCTGGATCAAAGTTTGAGAATTCACATTCTGGCCATAATTGCAGATTTTTGAAAAAAAAATTTTCTTTTCCTGTTGGGGAAGACACAATTTGTTCCTTCCAGCCCTTGGCTGAAGGACCTTAGCCTGAGGGTAGCTAAAAAGCCTATATAATATGTTTTGGAGAAGTGAAAAGAGGAGGCTGGCTGAAATGACAGGTTGAGATGAAGACTGTGGATTTAATCCTGTAGCAACGAGGAGCCACTGAAGGGTTTAAACCCAGGGAGAGTGAGTGACATGTTAGAACTGTATTTTAAAACATCCTTCTCATGGCAATGCAAAGTATGGTACGGAGGGCAGTCATATAAAGCAGAAAGAAAAGCTAGAAAGAGAGTGAAATATCTTAAGTGAGAAATTATGAAGATCGAGATTAAAGTTGAAACAAAGGAATAAAGAAGAGGGGACAAATCCATAAATTTAAGAAAGAATGAGAGACAAAGATTACCTTAAAAACTTGACTACACAATTATAAATTGTTTAGCCTAATGTTTCACGATATGTTCAGATTAGAAAGCAAAATGCGGGATTGGAAAAACAAAGATTTTGAGTTCATATTATAGAAAACAAAGAATTTACCAGTAAAATAGATGATTGATGTAGATTTAGGATTTACCTAAGTTTGGCCAGCAGGTGGCAGTAACTACACACAGAAATTTGAATTTTTTTCTCTAGCTCTGTGTGTAAATGGTGTTTTTCAGAGTTGTTTATCTAGTTTGGTTAATTAAGGTATGATACAAAAATGCTATGATGTTCTTAGCTCAACTGTAGGAAAAGGGAAAGGTTTTCCATAGGATTGAACTGAATAGAATTTGAATGGAAAGTGGAATTTGTGATTTTCTAATCCTAGGAGTTCACGAATGGGCTTTTTTTTTGGTGGGGTGAGGAGGGTGTTCCTTGAAATTCCAGAAATAATCTGCAAATTAACGTGCATATATACACTTTCCTAGCAAGAGAATCCTTAGCTTCCATCATAGTCTCAAAGGGGTCTGTAGTCCCCAAACGTAACCTAATAGTGTAACGTACAAATTATAATCCATGTCTGTTTTCTTTAGGACAAAGTTTAAAACACTGAGCCTACTGTTTCAGGATCTTCATCAATTTCTTCCTGCAAACTAATTCATTTGCATTACTTATTGCATAAAAAGTCCACTTATCCTGCTATCTGAACCTTTTATTTTCCAGACTAGCCAAAGACCATAAAGAATTCATAAAATGTTAGCATAATGCTCAAACTTTTGAAGGATTAAAGAGAATATCAAAGTGTGATATGGGAGTGGTTTAAAGTGTGGTCCGACAGACCTACCACCATCCATTTATCAGTTGGGTCACCTTGGGCCCATCATTCAACCTCAATTTTGTCATCTATAAAATGGTGACAATAGTACTATGAGTTTTACATAAGGTATTGCATGTAGAACGCTTGAACTAGTACTTGACATATTGTATGTGTGTGTTTAATTAGCTGTTAACCCAATAGCTAAAAAGTCTCACTTTCATTGGGTGAGTAGCTGTGAAAGCTAAGCCTTAATGTTGTGAAAGCTAAGAAGCGTGATAGAAGTAAAAGGAACAAGGGAGACAAAAGACCAGGAAAAAAAAAAACAGGGAAAAATAGACATATCTGTGAAAACAATGAGAAGTAGGAAGCTAATAATACTGTAAGTACTAATAATAGTGGTAGTCATGATTTCTAACATGTATTGCTCTGTTCTAGGCTCTGGCTTAAGCATTTCACATGGATTAAGTCCTTTTACCTTCCTGGTGTGGCTGACACTGTCCATTGCCTCTCCAACTATTACTCTCCTCTTGCTAACAGGACCCTGCCATTGTTCGTTTTGCAATGTATACAATGTAGCAATCACTGCTGGTCTGAGACTGTCATGACAATCTTAATTATCTCTGCTGGACACTTGTTTCCTAGCCTCCCCTGTGGCCAGACATGGCCATGTGACTTGAGTTCTGGCCAGTGAGATGCAAAGGCACGTATGTTGGGAAGCAGGGGCTCTGGGAAAACATTTGCATCCTTAGGATCAGGCATGAGAGGAGGGCTTGTTGGAATTGCACCCTTTCTTTCTTCCTGACTGTCGGCCATCTGGTAAAGAGCTAGATCACAGAGCTGAAAGACAGATCTGTGAAGATATTAAACTGTAGAATTAACCTTGAGATTGCTAGCTCCAGACTTCTTATTGAGAACAATAATAAATATACTTATGATATAAACAACTGCTACTGTGCTTTCTCTAATTGCAGTTGAAAGCACTCCTATGTGATACAGGTAGGCACTATTGTTCTCTCTGTTATTTTTTTTTCTCCATTGTGTGTGGATAAGGAAACTGAGGAATGGAGAGACTAAATAACTTGTCCAAGATCACACACTTAGTAATGAGTAAACCAGACTTTGAATTTAGGCATTTTGGCTCCAAAAGCTTTACTCTGACAAAGAGTAGGAAAGCTAAAAAGGATAACAAGAAACAGATACAGTGATGACTGAGTACAGATTTTGTCTCAAAGGGACACGGTGGAAATGCTAACCAGAATTGCTTTACAGACTGAGTACCTTCAGTTAAGGGACAAACAACAGACCAATAAGGAGCAATGACATTTAAGGACATTGATATTTTAGATTATACAATACAGATAATGACACACAATGATAACTGAGACAGCAAGAAAAGGTCACTTATGAAATAATTTTTAGAAATATTTATGTCAGCAACTGTGAAAAGGCTTAGGGCTTGAATGATTAGCTTTCAATTATTTGTAAACTTAAAATTGCATGACACACCTCTGATCTGTTGCTTAGGAGACTCTGCTAACCCAGAACACCTTCTGTCTTTCTCCTTGACATCTTCATATTTCCTGTGACACTTAACACTCACTGGCTGAAGCAACGGTTCTTTGGGTAAGCGGTCTCTGGGTGCAGTCCTTAAAAGCTTCAGCCCTGAGCTTTAGGAAACCTTGAATATTCCTGGCAGCTGAAAAATGTGTCAGTGAAATGGCTTCTAGGGGAAAAGGATGTGGCTCAGGAACAGTTGAGGTTGAAGATTTTTACCTGAGGCAACTGCTCATAATGGACAGAACTCTCCCTCTTGGCTTCCTCCCTCCCCCACATGTGTGCCCTACCTTAACCCACAAGGCCTAACCAATGAAGAAAAGACACAACAAGAGGAACATTGTCCCATGTTGCTCCATACTGAGCTCTGGCCACCAATTTATTTCATCTAAATAAATACTGATAAATGATTAATGGTTCAATGCGCCACCATGTCTCAGGGTTGATTCTTATATAATTCTTATACCCCACTTTCATGTTCCCTATTCCCCTCCCATGAAGTTTCGAACACATTCAGGTTCTAGAATTTTATAGCTGTGACTTCAGAAATCATTTTATTCTATTTAACAGCTTTGAAATTTTAGGCTAAGAACATGGTTTTAATTGTTCTCTACTTTCACGAGTGTCCTGTTTTCCCAACTAGATTCTTAAGGTCTTATTTTTTTTAAAATTTCAGAATATTAAGGGAGTATAAATGTTTTGGTTACATGGATTGCTTTTGTACTACTTGAGTCAAAGTTATAAGTGTGCCCATCACCCAGATAGTGTACATTGTACCCGTTAGGGTATGATTTCACCTATTCAGATTCTAGGATCTTTGAAAGCAGAAACTATTCTTTACTTCACGGTGTCAAGCATGGTTCAGAGAAAACACTGGGTATACCACATATATTCAGTTGGCACCTCCCCATGCCAAACACAAGGATTAATGAACCTTCATGATTACAAAATAAGTGAATAATACTATCAGCTGGGCATGGTGGCATAGGCCTCCAGCCTTGAGGAGGATTGCTTGAGCCCAGGAATTTGAGGCTGTAGTAAACCAAGATCTTGCCACTGCACTCTAGCCTGGGTGACAGAGAGAGACCCCCATCTCTTAAAAATAAAAAACAAGAATGTGTGTGTTATTTGTTATACACATGGGTCCACACAATTGATCTGCTTGAGTTTTTCACTTACTCTTTTTAAAAACTCATTGACTACTAAGACAAAGCCTCTGTCAGTCCCCAAACTTCTGAGCCTCCTACTCAAATACTTAGAGAGCAACAGCTTTTCTAATTCAGTGGCCTGAATTTAAGAAAGTAAGACCTTACTGTAATTGCAGCAGGGGGGGATCTTGTCTATTCTACCTCTGATTAACCACAGACAGTCCAGAAAACTCTAATTCAAGGATGACCAAATATTGGCAAGACAGATTAAACATAGGTTTTGGAGTCAGACAAACTTCAGCAAGTCTTTTAACCCCTCCAAGCCTGTTTGTGCCTAAGCTGGATGTAATATATGCCTCTGATGATTGCTGTTAAGATTAAATATGAAAATGGGTGCAAAATGGCTAATCCTGTTAGTTCTCAATAATGTCTATTTTATTTCATAGTGGCCTTTCACGTATAACCATGAAATGAGGCAGAGCTAAACGTTATGGGTAAGGAAGAAACTGCAAAACTCTGATACTCACAGAGCTTTATTTTCTCAGCCAAGCACCAGGCAGTCATGCTGGGAGCATTAGAGCATGACGGATGGCCTGGGTGACGTTTGATTATTTATCAATTGATGCAGGTAGAAAACTGAATTTGATTAACTGGTACAACTGAAAAATTGAATTTAGACAGGCATACTGGCATAACGTCTATTCCACATGTGTTCCGTCTGTGTGTGGTGCTTCTCGGATGCTCTTTCTATCTGATGCAGTCTACGTTTTGATAATTCCCCTAAAAGAAAGAAATTAGCTGAAAAATCAGCAATAAGAAGGGAATGAAGGACCGTTGAGAAACAAACCAGTCCTGCAAAGGGAAAGGAGAGGCGGAGAGTCTCTATCTTACAGGAAAAGGACACTTTTCTTCCCTCTACTTCACAGCGGGAGCTGATGGAGCAATTTATCCTCCTTACAGAGAGAACAGTTTGCAGCAGGCAGCACAAATCTATCTGCTCTCTCACTGTTCCGCAGCCTGTTTCCCGGCTCCCTGGGGCTGTTCTAGTAGCTTGAGGTCATTTCCCCAACACACATTAAGGCAGTGTTTCTGAACCCTAAAAAATAAACCTTTGTGCCCGTTTTATAAATGTAAAACATCCAATCAACCCCCGGAGATTGTGATACACTGGAACAGACTTTATCTTCTTTATATCCTCACTCCCTAAAAAAGAGTTTACTGAGCTCTGCTTTCTGCAGTTTACACTGTGGAAGGTATATATAGGTTCTTTTTGCATTTTCTAAATATTCAATTTTATTTTTAAATGAGTGGGCTTTTTAAAACTACATATATTCCCACCTTTGCAAATCTCTCTACAGTCACTGAACTAAAAGGACTAAAATGGAGTTTTGATTTGTGCCCTTCTGGGCCTGGTGTGAAGTAGAACAACAAAAATGATAATGGAAGCACGGCATTTCCTGTGTTCCTGTTACGGAGGCACTACTGAAATCGAGCGCTGTTAAAGGCACTGAGCAGGGGCAGTACTCATAGTCTAGAGAGGAGGCCAGCCAGTCCCACAGCGAGGCAATAGTCAATGCAACAGTGACCCAGCTCATGTTTCACGATCTTCCATGGCCAGGAGACATCGTGCTGAGCACTTCACATGGCCTGTCTCAATTAATCCTCACAACCATCTTAGGAAGTTCTTGATGAAGGAAACCCAAGGCTTAGAGCTAGTAAAAGTCTTTCCCTAAACCACAAAGCTTGTAAATTCCCAGGTTTAATTCCAGAGCCAGGCTTCTTAGCTGGAGAAGTATTCTGCTGGGGTATGAATAAAATACAATTAATCACTGGGAGGAAAAGCAAAGCATCCAGGGACCTGAAGTATGTGTTTATACACACACATACACCTCTACCCGCTAAGAAGCTTTCCCAAAGCAGTATTTGAAAAGCATTATGAAATACACTTTAAACAAGCTCCCAAGGGAGGGTTAGATTTGGTCGTGGAAGTTTTCTAAAAGCAGGTGAGGAGTTTGGGGCTGAGCTCTGGACTTGGGGCAGAGCATGGGCTGGCAGAGACCTGCACATGAGTGCACATCTCTGGAAGGGTAAATAGCCATGTTTAAGGCACAGAGGTAGCAATGAACAAATTATGCTGGAAAGCTTAGCTGTGCAGAGCTGAGGGAGAGTGCTCACGTGTGGGAGAACAAATGATAGCAGGGATAGGGATTCCTGGGTCTGTTGGTAGGATAGACGCAGGGTCAGGACAAACATGTAGCATTTGATAAGATACTCATTGGAGAGTTGCTGCAGGTGCCTGATTAAGGAAATTCTTTGATACTTGTTTCTGGAAAATTATTCCACTATAGTAGCTGTTTATTGGACTGGTTGATGTGGAAAAACTAAAAATGAGGTATAGTTAGTATATTTTAATAGAATGAGATAAGAGCTGCTACTGCTTTTTTTTGAATGACCAAGGCCTGAAATTGTGACTTCAGAGGTCCCAGCAATTTTATAGTGGCTGAAATGGTCATTAGGACATCAGGCATGCTGCCAAGAGAGCAATCAAAGCTAGATGTCCTAGAGTTGGGGCCTCATCTACCACAGCTGGTTTTAAGTCAGAGTACAGGCTGCCTGGATGTAGAAAAAGGAGTTTCAATCTATTTGGAATTCAACCTCCTCTTCTCCTTCACGTTGTTCTCCCCATTTTATTTTGCTTGTGCCCCTAACGGTCAAGTTGACACAGGGCCGAAGGGTCAAGGAGAAAACACACAGTTAAAAGCTGCACAAACGACACCACCCAGAGGGCTGGAACCTCATGTGAGGAGTCTCAGATGTCTGTCTTCCAGACCCCCAGCCTCATCCATAGTGGGAAATGCCTTCTCCTTGCCCCCCAACTGGCTAAGGCTAAGGGTGGTGTGTAGGAGCACTTACCGCAAGCATCCACTTTGGGAGGAAGCACTTTCCACGTAGTGCTTCAGAGCAAGTTGGAATTCTTCCAAATCCTCTTCTATCACAGACATCTGGCGCTGCACGAGCATGATGTGCTGCCAAGGAAGGGGCAAAGGTTACTGCGCTGGCTGTCACAGAGCCGCCTTGAAGCCAACCCCCATTGCCCGTCCTGTCTCTCCTCATAAAGCAAGTGATTATCATCTAAAAATGTGACCAAGAAAGGCCAGGGCTATTCCAAGTATAAAATTGTATAAAGACTATAATATAGGCAGGGTATTTTTCTCACCTCTAGTGATAGGAGCTAAACAAAGTGTCCCTTACAATGACATGTTTCTTTTTGTTAAAGTACTGGTTTTCAATTGGAATCACTGAGGAAGTTTTAAAATTACATTTATGTCAGGATCTCTGGGAGTGAGGTGTAAGCATTGGTACTTTTTAAAACCTCCCTAATGGTCTCTAATGTGCAGCCAGGTCTGTGATCACTGTCCTAGAGTCATTTGCCAAATTTTAAAGAAAAGTCCTACTGCATACTGCACAGCTCCAGCTTCTCCTTGGATACTTTGTGGTATTAGACATCTGTGACAATCATTACAATTAAATTTCGAAAACTATGTGTTCACTGATAAATTTCCAAAGTTGCACCAACTATTACAGGGTTCTCAAACATATTAACCCATTACAACAGGCTATGTTCAAAATGTCATGGCATTAGATGGAGCCGGTGTTTAATGGATCACACTGGGTTGGACGCCAACTGCATCCTGTGACAAATCCTATTAGCATTAGAGCAATTCTAGTTTGAAACTTCCCTAAAGACCTGCCTATGGGCTTCTCATGGAATTTTAGGTCACATTTGTCCTTTCCTTTTTCAAGGATTCAGAGTGAAATATAAAAGTGCAAATAATAGTAAGGCTTGATCTGAATCATAAAAGTGCAAAAAATAAAAATAAAACACAACAATGTAAGGATGATCAAGATATGAGAAAAACAACTTTCATAATATTACCAGCTATGTAGCATAAGAGCTGGAACTAAACCCCTGGTCTACTGTCTCCTGCTCCAGTGAGTTTCTCACTGCATGTTAACAGCTACTATTTGTTGAACACCATTACATTGTAGGGACTATATTAGGCACTCAATATATTCAACAAATGTTCCTACTTTGTGCCAGGTAAATACAAGGTTCTGGATTCTGGCTATAATGTGATGGATCAAGATAGAATTCTCATCTTCATAGGGCCTAGTAAAGAAATCAGTAAGGCTTGAAAATAATCCTGGCTAAGGATATTAGGTGTGGTTACTGGCACATAAAGTGGACTCTATGTGAATTCAACAAAAGTCTACTAAATTTCTGAGAGAACTGTATTGCCAAAGAAATCTTGATCCCAGTCTTACAATCTTTTGACAGTTTAAGCCTTAAAATAGTATTTGGGCCCATCAACTATATGAGTAAGAAACAGGCTATAACTACTGTGTGATCCCCCAAAAGAATGGCTGTTTCAGATGTGGTCATGGAAAACAATGGACCAAGAAGAATCTCTCAAAAGAACAACAGACAGCAGGGTTTCTCCCAAAATAGAGATCCAGTGTCTAATCACAGAACTTCCTTCACTGAAAAATATCTTCCCAGCATGAATTCATCGTTGCAATCAACCAGTGAATACGATGTGTTTCCCATTCATCCCTTTTCTCAATGGCAGTTTTTATGGCATTTCTCCTGGCCCAGTCTTATCATCGTATATTTTATCTGCGTGTGTGTGTGCGCGCGCATGTACGCACATGCACGTGTGTGGGAGGGGTGGGGGGATGACTTACCTTGATCTTTATAAGTTTGTCAGACATCAAGGGACTACATCCTGACCTTACAGAGAGGGCTGAACATCATGCAGAGATCTTAGATTTTGAGCTAGAAGCAGTAACTAGAGGAAACTTTGGGGGATGTCCCTTATGGAGGGGTCTCTGTGTGTGTTCTATATGTGGAATGAAAGATGCATATGAATATCTGATGGCCAGAAGGTAGACTGTGGCAGAAACTCCAAGTTGTTCATTCCTCTTCTTTGTAGGTGCATAGCTAGACCCCGTGCCCCATCCTCCCTTGCAGTTAGGTGTAACCAACTGATGAGTTCTCACCAACAGTGCATGAGCAAAAGTACCACGTGTCATTTTTGAGCCAAGACTGTTAAGGAAGATGTAAGGCTCCTCCATGTTCTCTTGCCCTTTTCTCCCCTAAGGGATGAAGATCTCCTCTAAGGGATGGCAGAACCGCAGATGAGAGGATCTTGCACAGCTGGACCATTGTGTGTACTCCTTACTGGGCAAGAAACAAACTTTTATTGTATTGGGACCATTCTATACTTTGGATCTATTTGTTTCCATAGTATAGCCACCATAATGGGTTCAATTTTAATTAAGCTTTGTTTGATTTCCTCTTAGGATCAGGGATCAAGAATCAGTAGATATAAGCCTATAACCGTTACTCTCTCCTAAGGTTTTGTCATGAACAATCATCCCAGTATAACTCTCCCTGGCACATGGTTTTAACAGTAATAACTATGTAGAGTTAAAATTAATGTCTGCAAAAGTAATGGTGGACATATGCTTTTCATATGAATCTGCAGGGACTTCTTGGTCAGGCATTTGCGATTAACAATGACCAAATGATTCTCAGGGGCTTCCCTAATGAGATATATAAATACATCCACCTATTTCACCATAATTCTTTTAGTCTAAAGGCAATTCTTTTACTTTTTACTGTCTAAATTTGCTGACTATTCTGACAAGTGAAGCTTTTTGATTCATAGGTAATTTAAACTAAATTTTCTGAAATCCAAAAAAAAAGACACTTAAATTTTCTATGCTGCCCAGGTCAAGGCAAGTTATGGGGTACAGGGCATGGGGGAGGTGGGAAATCTTGTTGATATTTCTGTATGTCTCTATGTCAAATACGCAGCCTGAAAGCTTACTGAAATCTGGGATCCCAAGTTGTAAATAGTTAGCCCAGAGCATTCTTTCCTGGTGCTACATTTTTGTTTCTTTGCTGTAGAAGATGTAGTATAGTCTTTATCATTTACCTTCTGGGGATTTTGCTACAATGGAACTATGGTGGAATATTTGGAATTTATTGGACTGAAAAGTGCTGCGTATGAAGAGTCAATCTGAGTTTACAGAACAGTATTTGCCAGTGACATTAGGTTATGGTTGCACCTGTCTTTGATTTCTTGGAACATTTGAAGAAATGACAGCTTTTTAAATCTTAGGAAACAGAGACATGTTTTAAATGCAACTGATTTTTTCATGTTATCTGGCTCTATTTACTACACTTACCATTGTGTTCCAAGTTTGTCTTGAGGGATATCATAGCCTTTCTTGTGTGCTCTCACTGACTCTCCTAACAGCTATTGCAAAGCAAGACTATGTTTCAATAATCCTTGACATATTAATTGTCAATAGTATCCAAATCCTTAAGAATGTATAGCAGAATTAATTTACTTCATAAGACATCATGCATAGGTTTGATACGGGGGTCGAGAGACAGAGAAAGATAGATTTGTAGACTCCTATTGTATGATAAGCTATTTTAGTACATACAGCCATGTGCTGAAGAAGAGTTGGAGTTTTTGAAAAGCACAAGAATGCACTCAAGGCTTTTTACAAATTATCATGACTTTTTAAAAACTCCCTTTGCAACCAGAGAAGACCTCGTATAGCAAAAGCAGTCTTAAGCAAAAAGAACAGATTGGGAGGCATCAATTTACCAGACTTCAAGCTACACTACAAGGCTATAGTAAGTAAAACAGCATAGTACTGGCACAAGAACAGAGACATAGACTAATGGAACAGAACTGAGAATCCAGTTATAAAACCATCCTCATATAGCCATCTAATCTTTGACAAAGCAGACAAAAACATACACTGGGGAAAAGAATCCTTATTCAATAAATGGTGCTGGGAAAATTGTATAGCCACATGTAGAAGACTGAAACAGGATCTGCACCTCTCACCTCTCACAAAAATCAGCTCACGGTGGATAACAGACTTCAACCTAAGGCATGAAACTATAAGAATTCTAGAAGAAAATGTTGGAAAAACTCTTATAGACATTGGCCTGGGGAAAGAATTTATAAAGAAGACTTCAAAGGCAATCACAGCAACAACAAATATAAATAAATTGGACCTGATCAAATTAAAAAGTTTCTGCACAGCCAAGGAAACTATCACAAGAGCAAACAGACAACCTACAGAATGGGAGAAAATATTCGCATGCTACACATCTGATAAAGGGTTGATAACTAGAATCTATATAGAACTCAGGAAAATCAGCAAGAAATAATCAAACAACCCCATTAAAAAGTGGGCAAAGGACATGAACAGAAACTTTTCAAGAGAAGACAGACTAATGGCCAACAGACTATGAAAAAATGCTCAACATCTCTATTCATCAGGGAAATGCAAATCAAAACCACATGAGATACCACTTATCTTCAGTAGAATGGCTTTTATCAAAAAGTCCCAAAACCATAAATGTTGGCATGGATGCAGAGAGGTAGGAACACTCATACACTGTTGGTAGGACTGCAAACTAGTACAACCTCTAGGGAAAGCAATATGGAGATACCTCAAAGAGCTACAAGTAGAACTACCATTTGATCCAGCAATCCCATCTACTGGGCATCTACCCAAGGGGAAAAAAGATATTCTATAAAAAGGACATCTGCACTGTAATGTTTATAGCAGCACAATTCACAACTGCAAAGATGTGGAAACAGCCCAAGTGCCATCAATACATGAGTGGATTAATAAAATGTGGTATATGTATACCATGGAGTACTACTTAGCCACAAAAAACAATGGTGATCTAGCACCTCTTGTATTATCCTGGATAGAGCTGGAGCCCATTCTACTAAGTATATCTACTTATTTTGTGATATTCTACTAAGAATATCACAAAAATGGTAAAATAAGCACCACATGTACTCACTATTAAATTGGTATTAATTGATCAACACTTATATATGCATATAGTAGTAACATTTATCAGGTGTTGGTAGGTGGGAGCAGAGAGGAGAGAGTGGGTATATTCACACCTAATGGGTGTGGTGCACACCATCTGGGGGATGGACAAGCTTGAAGCTCTGACTCAGGCGGGGCAAAGGTAATATACGTAACCTAAACATTTGTACCCCCGTAATATACTAAAATTAAAAAAACCTCCTTTTGAATGGAGAAAATATCTAGAAAGTGATCATTCTATTACAAGAGTCTTTTAGTAAGAAGTGCCAAAGGCACAGGATGGAACCAGCAAAAAGAATGCAGGTAGATCAATACACTTGGCCAAACCCAGGGTGTGTGGTCTGGTTGCAGTGATTCCTTTCAAAAATCACATTGACCTTTGTACGATTCATACCCACCGCTGGGTATCTGACAGCTAGATAACAATAAATTATCTCCAAATTTTCAATGAGTCATAAAGTCATGGTCTTGGACATTAGACCATGATTTGTCCCTGATGTATCTTTATTTCCTATTTTCTTATAGCAAGAATAAAATTGTGAATTGTGGAGTTACTGTCTTTACAATGTGCTTGTTATAAATCATTTGGAATGTTTTAATATTTCTATGTAGCACTTTTAGTGCTTTTAGGGCAGTATTAGAACAACTCAATGGAGTAAGAGATACACAAATATTATTTTTTTAACGCTTAATTGTTCTTTCTGGTTTTATCTTAAATATGGTGTCATTGTGGAAGCATGTCTTAATCCCCTAAATTAGATTGTGTCCCCTTGTTGTGTAAATCTGCACTTTCCTATGTTAATCCTCATCACAATCCCTGTTTAATTCCCTTCTAGTCTGTTTCTCGCCTGTGATACTCACTGCTTCATTTCCAGAACCTCTCTCCAGGCCTGGTGTGTAGTTGGTGGTCAAGTTATTTGTGGAACAAACACGTTAAAGATATTCTTGCTCTTTAGCTATTGACTATTCTTAGAATTCCTTTAATGAATTTTATTTATTTATTCATTCCTGAAGAGGATCTGAGGCGGCCCTGAACACTCTAGAGCACTGCACATGTGTTAGGGTCTCCTTTATCTATCTCCATCACCTTGTCCTCTATTTCTTTTCTTCTTTCTCCTTCAAGAGTATGGGGTATCAGTTAAAAAAAAAATAGCTTCACTTTTACTAATTATGTGGACTTGAACAAGTTACTTAATCTTTTTCATCTAAGTCTTCTGATAAATAAAATTGGAATAGTGGTACTTATATCACAGAGTTTTGGGCAGGATTAAATAAAATAATGTATATAAAGTATACATAAAGTCCATGATAGGTACTAAATAAATGTTACTTCTCATACTCTGGGCTGAGAAAAAAAATCGACTTATAAAAAGAAGTCGCATCCTAGATTCATCATTATGTAATGGCTCACTGCCCAGAAAACTAGACATGGCAGTTGGCAGGGTTCAGGACTTTAGCTGGGTGCTTAAACAAGCCTATCAGATAATCTGCTCTGTTCTCATGGTAGAAAATCTCAAGAAACAATCGTGCATTAGTCCACAACCTCGATAGCAAAGAACAGCTGTACTTTAGTGGCCAGATATCCACTAAACACTAGGCTGAAAATGTTAGAGCGTGGCAAGGAGCATAGGTCTGGGTTGGACTTCAATTGCTTCATCTGTAGAATAAGGACAGTACCACCTCATTCAGCTATTGTGAGGATTTAGTGAGCTATTTATGTGTGTGTTTAGCATAACACTTGGCACATAGCAAAGGCTCAGTAAAAATCGGTATTTAAAAAACTAAGTGTAATACAAATTTATTCTTCACTTTCTGATGTGGAATTTATTTTTCAAAGTTCTCGTGCATTCAGTTATGGAAAAGGAAAACTACCTCTCTAGTCGATAAATTCTAAAACTGGTTTTGGGCTCCAGGACAAATCATTGAGCACATAGTAGGCTACAATTATGAGCATTAGCTATGAAATAACGGGAGAAAAATGGTTTTGGCCATTCTGAATAGGAGGTTTTATAGGAATTACAGTAATGCATGTACTACCACTAATGAAAAACTACAACTTTTAATGAAAAATATCTTATTGGTGTTTTTGAAAAAACAAACCAGTTCAAATCATTGCTATATGTCTATTCCCAAAGAGCATAATTATTTTGCCTCTCCATATGGTTGAAAATAGTTAAGGAATATCCTTTCTTGCTTTTAAACAAGATTGACAACTGCAACACCTTGCCCAACCTTATTTTTTTAAGTACTTCTATGCACTATTGAATCAGTAATGTTGTATATGTGGATCTTTTAAAATTAGCAGTGGCATTGGGTTTTCAGGGACCAGCGAATGGAATAGCTGTCAGCTTTCACAAAGAATCTTTAGACAATTTTTCTTCCTCATAGCTGGAGAGAGAAAATAGCCTTACACTAGAAAATTTTGTAAGAATAAACAATGTCTCTCCTAGCTTTAGGAAAGTTATGTCCAGTTTTCTTTTGACTGCAGTGAGTTTCTCCTACATGCAAACCTATGGGACAATAACAGACACATGATCACAAGGTTAGCCATTGCCGCGCCTATGGGCCCGCACAAACCTGCTGTTCCTAGTACGTGTGCTTAACAGCCCTCTCCTTTCATTTCCCACCAACATCTACCACTTTAAAATTCTAGGTTCCTGATGAATTAACACAGACCACAATCTTGCCTTTGGAGGGACAAAAGCACTAAACATGTAGTGAAAAATGTAGCTTATATCCGGGCAAAGCATGTGTAAGTATAGGCTTCTGATAACTGTAGCCATTATTAATGTTTCTGAGATTCCCCCAAGGCTTCCTCTGAAGATTCACTTTGTGCTGTGAGTTTGGACAGATGGGCAGGAGCCTGGCACACAGGTGGGTCCTCACCTTCTATCATGTAGTCAGTGCCTCTGGAATCAGTGCACGATTGAGAGAGGAATGATATTTCCTACCTTTGTGTTGTGTAAATGTGACTGATCCTTCAACATCTATAAAATACATAATGCATTTTTAAGATATTAAGAAAAAAGTGATTTTTTTCTGTAGGACCCAAGATTTTAAAAGCCAAATTTCCACTAAATGAAAATGTAAACATCCAATATCCTAAAATAAAATGTGCCATAAATATTTGCCTCAAAATAAAGTAAAATAACAAAGCATGGTATGTGTTGCCTTTCAATTAACTTCTTTACTAATTTCTTTTTGTTTTATCTTCATGTATCTATTAGAAATCACTTTTCCATTTTCTTTTAGTTTCTGCAAATTGCCACCACTCTGGACAGACATCGTTTCCCTAGGGATATAAATGTTCCCTTTTCTCTAAACATCAATTTATTCCTTGAAAAATTATTTCTGAGCATTCACAATGTTCCTGGCCATAGGCTAAATGCTGTAAATACAAAATGAATAGAACCAGGTTTCAGCTTAGGTATATACAGTCCTCCACATAGCAGGGTTTACAAAATGTGTTTATGATAGAGTTTGAATGTTCCCTTCTCTGCCAGTCATATTCATTCAATTAGTCGATAACGCGCTGATTTATACATGCATAAAATCTTCTTTTTGCACCTATTACATGCCAGGTGCTTTCACAAAAACCCTGTGAAGTAGGTATTAGGTTTACACAAATCACAATTTAGAAAACACTACTTAGCCATTGAAAATGAAATATGTCTACTTATGTTTTCAACTTTTTAATTTTTGAAGAAATTAAATCCTGTTTTCATAAAATATATTTCTAAAACCTGGACTTGGAAAAAGTACTTACAGATTTAGTATTCCCTTCAATAACTTCTTCTTCCAATGGCTCAAGTTTCAGATCCTTCAATCAGAGGAAATGGCAGAAAAAAACCAGAAATTAGGTAATTTTTAAAAAACAGTATATATTCAAATCATAATTCTTTCATGGCTAATATATCTCTTTAGTTAGAGACATGGTCTCACTACGTTGCCCAGGTTGGTCTCGAATTCCTGGCCTCAATGTCATCCTCCTTCCTCAGCCTCCTAGAGTACTGGGATTACAGGTATGAGCCACCAGGCTTGGCCTTTCATGGCTAATGTTGAATCAACATAATTATCTGAAAGGAGATGAAATAACTCCTATTTTTAAAACTTGAGCTATTCCAATAAAGACTCTTTGTATCCATTTATCAATTATAAGGAGCTATTTCAGATGTGTTCAATTTGTTATTGCTTTAAAGTTTCTTTCACTGATGCCATTAGAGAGCAAATTGGAGGACAGAGAAATATTAAAACAAGAAAGGGGAAGGACAGGAAGGTAAAAAGAAAGTTAGAATGATTAGGCCTAACAGTCTGCTTTCTTTTGCTGTGAGTACTGTCACATTTTCTACATTTTGGGGGAGATTATTATAAACATTAGTCTATTATTATAATATATTTACATCCTAGCACTAATTTGGTTTACTAAATAGAAAGTAAATTAAAAAGTAAATGAAAATAATACTGATATTCACTAAAAATGAAGGATTCCTCTAAAGACCTTAGAGTCTTCTGTGATGACCAATGGGTAACATTAACGTCCCCAGTGAAACCAAATGTGTAAGCTCTGAGAAATCATTTGGTGAACATACATCCTAGCATTTCTTCCAGGTGCGGATTATGCACAATTCCTTAAATGGTTAAGAAATAAATTGAAAGCTGTAGAAATACAGCCTGTTAATAATAGAGCTGTATTGCTCTAGCTATACTGTTATCTGGTGATACAACTCCAGGCAAGTTATTTAACTTCTGTGGGATTCACTTGTACTGTTCGCTTTGCCTTGAATTCTTTATCCCTAGGGTCTGCTGCTTCTCATCTCTCACATCTCATTTCAAATATCACTTGCTTAGGGAGACTTTCCCAGACCACTCCCTTTGAGTATTCAATACCACCCCCAATCTCCATCATATTGCCCTACTTCTGCTTTATAGCACTTTCCATGATCTGAAATGATGTTTCATGGATTTGTTTACTTGGCTTTTGTCTGTCTCTCTAGATACCAAGGATGTTACCTATTTTGATCACTGCTGTATTCCCACTGCCAGAACAGTACCTGACACATAGAAGCTACTCAATACATGTTGAATAAATGAATGGCTGAATCAATGCTCCATCTAAATCATAACCTTTCCATGAAGGCAAAAATTATATAAAATAAATACAGATGTTACTTAAAAATTAAAAAGTGCTTTGCACACAGAAACTGTTATATAGTAATCTCCTTGACCGCTACTTTTCTGATACCTACTCAGGTACACTTTTCAGTTCTCTCTTTCCTGATCTAAGGTAAGAAAAAGTTAAAACAAGTTGTATGAGTGTGACATCCTTAATTATATCCCTTCAATTGAGAAAGTCCATCAGATCAATGTATCTGATGATACATTGAGGACTTCATGAAGAACGAAGTGGTTTTTTTTTCTGTTGTTCTTGTTGTTCTGTTTAACATTAAAGATGTTTTCTGCAGAATCAAGCAAAACATAAGATAAAAGCTCAGTATATGCCTTTAAATACTCATGAAGGCTGGAATGGATAAAAGGAATACCTGAAGAAACTTGTAGAAATTGCAAGTGTTATTTCCCCCCGCATGAATAGAATTGGGTTTGGTTTACAGTGCAGGAAGGATTTATCATAAATACTTAATGGAGAAAAAAGATAACGTGTGTTCCAACCCAGGCTCACTTCCTTTCAACGGGGAGATCAAGCCTAGTGTTAACAACTACAGGAGACAAGGTAGTTAGCAGTGAAATGACATGTGCTTAGTCACTGTTTGGCAATTGGGTAGTTTTTCTCTAAAAACCCAATTCAGCGCAATACCGAAGTTGTAGAAGAAAACTGAGCTTGCACTGCTTCTCCATTCATTAAGATAGCTCATGCTGAGCTCCAAACAGTTGGAGCCTCCCTGCTGCAAACCATCACATTGTACTTTCAGCAAACCTCAAAATGAAGCCTTTTCATAGGAGGGAGGGAGAAAAAAGTCTAGGAAAGAAAGATATGTAGCAATACTTTGATTTAAAGTTGGAAAAAAGGTATGGCCTAAGTTTGAACCATTCCTTTAAAAATAACTATATAGATTTCAGATACTAAATAATATTTTGTCCAGAGCTTCAAAACCACTTGAAAAAGAGATATTTGTGTCTTTAAATGAATCCAAACTTATTTAACAATTGAATCCTTATGCTTAACAAGCTTTAGTTTGCAAACAGGAGTCCTGCATTTCCATAGCTTCCAACACTGGAAAACTAATTTTCATAGCCACTGTTTTTCCTATGAATCTTTTTAGTCTGAGCTCATATATCAATTAATAAAATAAGAAAGGAGGACAGTTGATTTGCATCAAGTTCATAGTTTTGGTATTGGCTCTATTATCCAGTAAGTGGTCAATGTAAATTTGATAAATAAAGACAGGATGGCAGAGGAACCGGAACTCTCCAAGGTTGTTTCTCCTTGACTTGTTTCTTCTTTTACAGAATCTCCTTTTCAGAGACCTGCCCCATGCTCAAGACTTGAGGTTTATCTCTGTGGACGTGGCTTTTAAGACCTCAACCTGTTGGCCTGACTTCTCTCCTACTAACATCTGACTGGGGATTTCTGCCCAAGTGTCCTATTGCACCTTGAAATGAGCACATCTGAAAAACCAGTTCACTTTCTCACCTCACCTCACCAACTATCTGTCACTTGTCTCTCCCTTGTCTGTTAATGGTATAACCATCACAGGCACAGAGGCTCAAGTCCTCAGACTGTCACTATAGTTCTTCCTGTCCTTTGCCCACCATACCCATCCAATGATGCTGTTAATTTCACTTCAAGTCTTTCAAATTTGCCATTTTCTTCTCACTCACTACCTTGGTCCAGGCCCATCTCTTGCCATACCTGATCCCCGTGGGTTCAGGGGCACAGACCTGCTCTCTAATGCCTAAGCTATTTTTTTTTTCTTGTGTTAATCCATTTTGCATTTATTTTAATTTACTTTGCATCTTGCTGTTCAATTTTGTTTCTGAAGGATCTTTTTGGTTTGTCACTTACCTGTTGAAAAATAATAAATGCCTCCTGTGGTCCCCAAGACCAGGTCCAAATCCCTTAGCCTATTATTTAAAGCCAACCATGATCTGGCCTCCATCTGTCCACACCACCTCATTTGTCACTACTTCCTAAATGAAAGACGTTAACCAGGCTGATCTACCTTTGTTCATGCCATCACCTTCCTGAATGCCCTCTCCAGCTGCTCTCTGTTTACTAAAATCCTACTCTCTATTGCAAATATCAGTTTTTTGGTTAACTTGTTAGCTGATTAGCATTATGTCAACTTTAATGATAATACACTTTCCTTTCAAGTCAGCATATGACCCTAAGGAGACCAACCAGGCTCTCTCTCCTGGGAAGTAGTATCTTGAGCAGAAACCAACAGGCGGGAAAAGGTTAGAACTCATTTATTCCAGTGGCGGGAACCTTAGAGACTCTTACTATCTAGATCTCTAGAGTTATCTTGTCTCTTGACTTTTCCTGAATTTGGTTCTCTAGACTATCTGTTGATTCTGTTAGCCCTTCCATATCCTTCCAGAAAATTCCTTTTGATTAAATTAGAGAAGTGATTTGTTGCTCACAATCTAATTTTTATAATTGAGTCACCATTTTTAAGGCCTCACTTAAACTCTTCCTGCCACATGAAGTCCTGAGAGCCCAGCTCACAGTGCTCATGCCCCCAGGTGAGTATCTACAGATTTTAGTACCTGCTCTGTTTCTTTAGCACATCTCAGTCAGTCAGCCACTATTTACTGAGCAACTACTATGAATCTGGTTTTGTGTTACCATATTTTTTTTTAAAAAAAAAAACAATCTGTTAACTCTCTCTCAGAAAAAAAATAGCTTATTTTTATAAGTAAACTATGGATTTTTCAAAATCAGTGGCTCTGTCTCAAACATAAGTGTTCCTTCCCAGGCGCCTGGCATGGACAGAAAACACATTTTCTCACTGATTGACAAAGGTTGCCTCTACCATCAAAGTTGTTTAAAGGGAATATCACTACAATATCAGGACTACTTGGAACTAACTGAATCAATCAATAAAAATACAATAATTAGGAACATAAAATATAATTCTAAAGAACTCTTCATCACATCCTAACTTGCTTGCTCACTAGACAGTTTTAATATCAAAATCATCAGTTAATATGCTAATTTCTAGAAGTTGAGTGTGGAATCTCATCTTTTAGTAGACAGCACTGCCATTTCCCCGGATTAATTTGAAAGGGTCCCAAGACTTCAGCCAAGTCATACCTAAGAGCTGCCATTAGCATCATTCAAGTACGCTGCCACCTGGGTTGCTTGATAACCGTAGACCCAGGCAGTGCAGTAGATTTATTTAACTCTTAATCCCACATGCTATTTTAAATATAATTGGGGGTGGGAAGAGAATTGATGTGAGCTTCTATATTTGCTTTAGCAACAAGAATAACAACAACAAAACCCCAAATAACTCCAAGCAACCATTTGTAGGATCACTGGGATCCTGGCTGTTGTTCTATCTGTGCTGCAGCCATGGATATTGAGGCAATGAGGAATATTGGGTCAGAGTATTTTGAAAAACAAGAGGGAGAACAAAGGAAAGGAAACACCCACCTTCTTTTCCAGTCTATCAATTAACTTCTGGAGTCTATTTATCTGGGTCATCCACTGGTTGTCTTCTTCTAATAAGCCTGGGGAAGTGGACAGAAATTATAAGGGTACATATTAAACTTCAGGCACAGTAGGAATGCTTGGTTTCTCAGACCTTTCCTTTTACCCTGAAGGAAGGATGCAGTGTCATTGACTAGTCAATACATTTGTTAAAATGTATTTTACATGAGTGCTTTCTAAGTTATTGATTTCTGCAGATTCAGGCATCCCAGTGAGTTCATTTCCATGGGCCTGTTTTTCATGTTGTTGCCTGTCTGGCCTTTGATATTCAAATGAAAAGATCCTGCTGAGCCATTTATAATACCCCATAAGGCAGATGGTTATCTTTTGAAAAAAGGAAAGCATCAATCAATAATTCTGAACTTACCTGTAGGGCAGTGGCAGGAGCCCATGAAACCATACCCCTGACCCCAGAAAGGTATAAATGGCTACAATTAAAAAGGGCATGAGAGCAAGACAGCTAGTGTCTCCTTTTCCAGGAACTAACTTGAGTATACATGGACTCTATAGACACGGTGTAGGGGTTAAGTGTGCAGACTAGAGTCTGTTGATCTATATTTGTATATATGATATATACACACGTGTATATATGCATGTAGGATATCTGTATGTATGTGTGTGTGTGTGTCCAGCAGCAAGACAAACATCATATGCACCATGCTATTATTGCTGTTGTTAAGATTATATAAATGTGCAAAGGGAAGAGTTATGGTCCCTGCACAAACATCCTGGCATCTTTGTGTATCCTTTACTGTAGCTTACTCAAAATGTTTCCACAGTCATTTGCTGAAGTAATATTATTTAATGTTTTTTGAAACAGGGATGTGATTGAATTCAAGACTATAGAGCTTTAGTTTTGAATGCAATAAAGATAAGACCTAAATTGTAAAGGGGTAGCGACGTACATCAGAATTCACTTTTCCTTCTGCCTTCTTGGAGGAAGTACCTCTCAAAGCCCACAAAATAAATTATGATGTAAAAATGAGCATTAGCTCTGCCACAAAGAAGTTGCTACAAAGAGAGAGAAAGAAAGTGAGAGAGACAGAGACACAAAGAAAAGAGGCTGAAGAAGAAATTATAAATGTATAAATAAGTTTACATTTACTTTTTAATTCACAAATTAGTTAACACATTTCTAATCTGGGCTGATCCCAAAAGGATGTAAGGTGGCATCACATCAAAGTCCCTAGGAAGGATATTTGGAACTAAGACTCTTTTCTAAATGGTTAAAATGGAAAGAACAATCTACATTTTGTCTCGGGAGCCTAGCATTGTCATTTTCTAGTCACGTGTGAGGGATTGTATTATTGTTCCCAATTCTTCACTTTTCTCCTGCTATCAAAGTATATATATGTATACTCTGCATATACGTATGTGTACTTTGCCCACAACTTGGCAGCACTTCCTACTATAAAGGGTGAAGTGTTATTTCCTTCCCCATTGTTACTGTGCTTGACACGTGACTTGTTTGGCCAATGGGAAGTTAGCAGGCAAGACGCACACAGTGGGTAAAACAGTGTTTTTTAATGCACTTGTGTAAGTTTTATCTGGCTGCTTGGGCTTCTGACACCCACCAGGAGAATAAAATGCTCCATTTTCACTGATCCCAGAAAAAGGCCATGTGAAGAGAGCCGAACTCTATATACAGCCTAGAGCCTCCTCCAGCCGAAATTGCCCAAATCACAATCAGCCAGAGACTCATGAGAGAGAAAAACATATATTTGCAGTTGTAACCACCAAGATTTTAAAGTTGTTTCACAATAAAAAAGGAAATGGACTAAAATTCCATGTGGCTGTGGACAAACCACTTGGCTTTTGGGGCTTTGGTTTCCTCACCTGTGAAATGGGGATACAGGGGAGCTAACATCTATCTTACAAGGTGTTGGGATAAAATAAGGCTCTATTCAAGAAAGGATTCTGAAATCTTTCAAGTACAGCTGGTATAAACATAGGATATAGTTAGTGCTTTGATTTTCTGAATCTTAGATTTATAAAAATTCATTTGTGTTAGAACAACATGTGCAAGTAATATATGTGCATGTGTATGTGCGTGCTTGGTAAAGATCACCCCAATATTTAACAACACGAGTTTGCATATTTCAAATTGATTTCAAAATATTATGGTTATAAATGACATAGTTAAAATTTAATAACCTAACAATTATTAGTAAGGGTAAGCCCAATAAATCTTACATTACAAACTTCAAAAACACCAGCTATGACTAATCCTATCATGGTAACAAGGATGCTTTTCCTAAGTGAATTTAGGGTATGCTTGGAGATCCAAAGCATATTAGGGTGTAGCCTAAAAGAAACCTGTTTGCTTCAAGATGACTGGGAGTTCTATAGCGCTCAGGTCTTTTAGGTGTCAGCTAATGGAGCTACTTTTTTCCCTATTCACCATCTGACACAGGCACAACTGCCAGGACTCTGACGGTGCTGATGGACAGGACAACTGCCCAGTTCTTAACACCCTGCACTTTTCAGCACTTGAGTTTCAAACTTCTTTGGTATAAGGAAACTGTTCCATCATTATGATTGTCTTAGCCGCTGTCTGTTAAAACAATCAACTGGAAAATGCAAAATGAATTGACTTTGACCAAAAAAAAAAAAAAAAAAAAAACACGAAGGCTGTGTTACCTGGACCGCTGACATTAAATTGAGGGCTGTTAGGAGAAAAGCTGTTGTGTCTCTGGACCCTGCGGCTTGATCGTTTTCCAGGCCATTGAATCGACAGGACTTCTGGCTTGGTCGGCCCTTGCCTTGAACAACAGAGATAACATTTAACCTCAGTGTCAGCGCTTCAGTCTCTTGCCTCCAGGAACAAATCTTCAAATGTCAGTCACAAAGGTCTTCTAGTGTAGTGAAATGAAAACTTATGAGGCTGACTGTTTGCAAACATGCTCTAGAAACCCAAGGTAATTTGGTACTATCGTATGTGAACCGGAGGAAGAGAATTCTGAACTTTCTTTATTCTTTAAAAAGCTGAGTAAAAATCACAATGTAAGAAAGACTTCTTTCCTTTGTTGGTCAACTATCAGTAGAAAAAACATTTATGTGTTTGCTGCTGTTGTATTTTGTTCAGCCTGAGAACACCTATGGAGTTTTCTTTCTTTAATTCAGTTTTTAAAATTTATTTTTTGATCAAAGCTATATACATCCTTATATTTTTTAAAGTCAAATAATTCTATAAATCTTATTTCACCCAACAGGAGCTCCCTCCTCTCACCCCTATATTATACCCCCCCCTTCATAAAGACAATACTCTTTAGCAGGAGTCTGCTTTCGTATCAGTATACAACATGCTTAAATTGCTAACTCTTCATTTTTTAGTTTTAGGTTTTATCTATTAACTTTCCAATATGAAAATGAACTTTCTAATATGAAAAGCTCAGGCCAATGATATACACATGGAAATGTTATAAGGAACTCCCAGGAAGGCTGCTTAAAAGAACAAATTCAACTAGGAGGAAACTCTTTTGTCTTTCCTTATTCTTCTTTCCTGGTTGGAATGTGAATACAACAGCTGGAACTCCAACAACCACCTTGGACCATGAGGCAAACTTGGGAATGGAAGATTTGCACTTAAGTTGTGAAAAAGACAACTTTGGTAAATCAGAAAGACAACAATGGTAAATCTGTAAAGATGTCGTACTTGAATTAAGCTGCTCCCCACCAGATTTCTTTATAGGAGATAATAAACCTTTACGTGTTTAAGCCACTGTATTGTTTGTTTGTTTTTTTTTTCCCTGTGACAGGCAGTCAAATCTAATACTAATATACTCATTCCAAAATCTTTATTATCTGTCAGCTAGGGAAGATTCCTTTAGCCTTTCTCCTATGTTAGATTACCTCCCCTTCCCTTTTACTACATTTCAGTTTTGTTCTTAGTTGACTCCTTTGTTTTGGTAGAAAATACCCCTAATTGATTCATAAGAAATGGTACATAATAAGAAGTAAAATTCTTGAGATTTTGCATGTATAAACACCTACTTTTCTGGTGGTTTCATGGAGTAAAGAATTCTAAGTTGCAAATCATTTTGAATTGTTCCATTATGTTCCAGCTCTCACAATGACTATTGAAAAGTGTAGGGTTTTCTTCATCCTTTGCATATGACCTGGTTTTCCTCTCTGGGAATTTTTAGACACTCACCTTTGTCTCCAGTGTTGTGAAATTTCATAATGGCATGCCTTGGTATTGGACTTTTATTAATCATTATGATGGGCTCTTGGTCTGTTCTATCAAGCTGGAAACTCATGTCCTTGTTCTGAGAATTTTTCTTGAATTATTCATTTCATAATTTTTCTCCATTCTTCTCCTTCTGCAATTGCTGTTTTACAAATATCAGACCTCTTAGACTGACCCTTTAGTTTTCTTATTATTTCTTTCCTGTTTTTTTGTCTCTTTATAGAGATTTCATCACACTTCTATATCTAAACTTGCCTGAGAATATTTTTGCTATCATAATTTCTAAGACTTCTTGTGCGTGCTTTCAATATTCTTTTTTTTTAAAATAACATTCTGTCTTTAACTCACAAATGCAATATCTTCTCTTAGATTTCTGAAGTTATTGATCATTTTATTTTTACAGGTTTTTTTTCCTGATGTCTGGATTGTTTCTATTTCTTTTCTTGTGTTTGATTTTTTTGTTTGTTTGACCCTACACATTTTGGATGGAGGAACTATAAGGCTGATCAGAACCTCTGTGTGGGGACTGCCAACTGACAGCCTCTGCTGTAGAGTGGCCTGGCTCGGCCTATTTACTGGGGGTCCCTGATCATTGGCACTGCTAAGTCTTTTCTCTTGGACTGATCAGTTCCCTCAGAGAAGCATATCCCAACTGGAGGGTGTAAGCCCAGCAGTGAATACTCTGGGAGCAGAGGCTTTGAAGGGGATTTCACATCTCACTCTTCAATATGGAGACTTCACTTAATATTTTGTTTTTTAGTATTATGCCCTGATCACCAGTTGTCCCCACCTCCAGAAAGCACACCTCTAGTTCTTCAAGGATTAAGCAGAGCTTTCCAACAATATGTCAGCTCTACCTTCACCCTCACTGGCAGTTGCATATAGTGCAGCCAGTTCTTGAGCTTTGCAGAGAGGTTCTATGATAACAATTTTGTTGCATTTTGGCTTCTTGCACTGCCTGTCTAATTTTCAGCTTTCTCAGAGCTTCCAAATCAGTGTCCACTAGATTCAGCTTCTTTCCAGATTCCAGGTTTGTGACCCTTTGGCTCTTCTATCCTTTTTTTTTTTTTTTTTTTTTTTTTTTGCAGGTGTTTAATGTTTCCTTTTATCCAGGTACTTTTACTGTGATTTTTTAAGGGTTTTGGGAGAGAGCAAAAGAAATAACACATGTTTAATCTCCAATTGTTAACTGAATCTCCCTATGGATTTTGTCATGGCATTAAAAGAAACACAAAACCTATCTATCTAGAAGCTTTGGTGGTCACAGGAGTAGGATTAGAACAGTCCTTTTCTATGTTCAAGCTAAGGGATCGTAAGTTGTCTTTTATAATCATCTATAGGGGAAATTAAAGCCTTTTCCTACTTTCATAATGCACAACTGTCAAAAGGATAAAAGTAACTTTCAAGTCCAGAAGGAATCATTTATATCCCTGGATGTAGAAGAACTTTGAAAAATAAAGCAAATTTGCAGATTCTATTATAAAAAGGAAATCTGCATATAATTAACCATGTTCCCAGAAATCTAGTTTGTGATGAAGAGGTTTATGTAAGAGGACAGGGGTCCTCTAGAAGGAAACTTTGGTATAATATAATGACTCTTCTTCTTGTCATTGGCTATTACATACTTTCAGCAGACATGGGATTAAAGTGACTCCCATTTAGTCAGTTTGCTGGGGCCGAAAGAGTGCTGTAGAATGCCACCTGAAAACTCACCTCTGTGGCATTCCAGCTGTACACATCCCTTCTCTCTGAAATAACTATTTTCACATGAATAGACACAGACATTCTGCCCAACATGGCATGTCTAACTCATTACTGCAGGATGAGTGATAGTGTGTGATTCTGCCCTGGGCTGATAGATGGAATGGAGACTTCTCTAAATTTGCCATATCCCAAGGAGTTTTTTTATCCCTAGCTTTCACAAATATTAAACCCCAAAGTAATGTTGATGCTGAAGGGAAAGCAAACTATTCCAACCCGGGGAATTTTAATGATATTTGCAGGTTATAACTCTTACCTGCGCAGGGCATCATGGAATTTTCCTTTATAACAGAAATGACTGATGAATTTTTGGATATGCTGATTTGACCTTTCCTCTATGAGCCTGTTCCCCTCTTCCTCAAATCTGTGCTACATACCTACATGCTAATTTTCCTTAAACCTTGTTTTCATTTTATTGCTTTTATTTACAATTTATTTATAATTGCCAATGACAATCTCTGATAGAATTAAGTCTGAATGCATCTGTCTAGCTTTTAAGATCTTTCTTAACCCCAGATGCCATAAAGAGTGGTCTCCTCACTGTCCCAGGTCCTCACCTACTGCTCCTCTGTAGGGCTCCCTTTACCTGGAATTCTCTTCATTTGTTCAGTTTCATACATTGAACAAGTAGGTGCACACAGTAGATGGGAACAACACAAAGTCCCCGTGTTCTAGAAACTCAAAGTCTAATGGGAAAGATAAACAAGGAGGGGGCTGAGGTAAGTGCATATACGTAGAGGGCACTATGGGAGTACATGGTAGTGAAGTCAGAGGGATAAAATCCTGGTTTGAGGGCAGTAAAGTCTTTCCAAAGAAAGTGGCGTCCAATCAGTGTCCAAACTGGAAGTTAGCCAGATGAGGGATGAGTATTATCGGGTGAGTGAGGAGACTGATGTCTTCAGAGAGAATATTAAGGATAATATTCCATTCAGATCCACCCTAAAGGTCAGTTCAAGTCGTATCTCCCCATAAGGTGTCTTGACTGATATCATGGGAAAAGGACGGCCTTCCTCTCTCTGTCTTTTCTTCACTGGCGAGGGTCCTGGGTCCCTCTCACTTTGGTTTTTGGTGGCCAGCTGATAGGAAGATGTAGCCTCAGGAGAGAAGACACATCCCTTTTAGGTTTGGGCCTAAGTCACATGCTACAGTTTGGTTCATCAGAGACTAAACATTGGGTATTACGGGCACAAACCCAGAGTGGTACCTTGTTTTCCGTTTTCTTGCTCATGTGTTTTTTCAGAAACCTCCCAGGGAGGAGTATCACAGATTTGAGGTGGGATCTGGACGTCCCCGGATGCCTTAGTCAAGTGCCATACAATAGCACCCCCAAACTGGCACGGGACCTGTAATATTTCCCATTATTTCAAGCTATTTTTGAGCTTCGAGCAAGGGTAGCCTGTGGCCTAACACAAAGAAGAATTGTCAATTAAATATTCACAAGATGGTGGTGAGTATGGAACAGAAGTTTGCAGGAGCTGACTATAGAGAAAACCGAAAGTGCAGGTGAAGGAGGGAAGCAGGGAGCTTTTCCAAGCCTCTTCTCAGGTGGTAAATGATTGATTCTAAAAAGGGGAGAACCCATTTTATTTCCAGAAGGTCTAAACAAAAGAAACAACAAAACAGGCCTCATTTTCTCATTAGGCACATGAAATCAATTTCATTGTGCTTCAAGACGTTCAGTTATCCTCTGCTCAAACCTGAGGAGCTGTGTGAATTGTTGCTTTTCTAAAGCTAATTGTTACACTTTGCCATTTGCCATGCATTCACTCAATGCAGTGAAAATAGAAAGTTCATAATGCGAAAAATGCTTCCCAGATCCACGGAAGAGTCCATCCCTGTGTTCATCAGCTGCATGGGCTCATTAGATTCTGGAATTATAGGCTTTTTTTTGTTAGAATTTGGTGGTGCTCATTCATTTTGACATTGTAAACACATGGTGGAAAATTCCAGTGTTTTTTGGAGATGTCCTAATAATTATGCATCCGTTAATTTGTTTAGAAAAATTGGTCCTGCAGAGTAGTCTATTATCAGCTTGTTCAAAAAACTTACTGTGTGGTTCTAATTTAAAATGCAAAAGTTAGATAAAGCACATCCATAAGTTGAAAGTAACACATCAGCCAAAACATGTCGTAGGAGCAAGAGTTTTGCCAAACCCTTCTCTAACTTGCGAAGTATAAACAATGACAACTCAAGAACATGCCAACTGTTCCCCTGGAATTACCTTGATGTCTGTTTTACTCATGCTGTTAGTATTACTAAAGGAATTTAGGTTTCTCTTTAGCATTGCTGCCTTTATTTTTATATCTATTATAATATCACCACTTATCTTCTCAGCAAAAGCTATTGGTGGCATTGAATTTTGAAATCTTCCTCATCATTCACTTTTCTCCATTTTCTGAAATAATTAGGCTTACTGAATTCTCAACTCTCATAATTTTTGTCTAGGTTCACTCTGTCTATAATCTTTCCCATCATCTCCATATTTTCAAATTATACCCATTTGCTCAAACATCCTAGAAGAGCTCCATGAAATTGACTACCATCCCTCTACCTGTGCTTAATCGTTTACTCTTCTGAACCCTTCTGGCAATTTATTTCCCCTTGTGTATGGTGTTTACCACTTTGTACCTTGCAGTATAGTTTTAGTGCTCATGTCTTATTTACGTTATAGCCTTAGGCCTCCGTCAGGATTGGCATTATGTTAAATGTATCTTCATATCATCCACAGTGTCCTTTACATCTTGTCTCTCTACTAAGCCCTCAATTAAAATTCGTTAGCTAAATGATGGACAGTAAAGTGGAATGGTCTTTTTAGAGGCAAATAATAAGGCAGGCACCCAGCAGAGGTCCCAACCATTCTTTTTAAATCTATCAGTTCTCATTTTTAGTTTTCACTAGTGTAAGTGCAATGCTTCTCAACCGGTTTTTCATGAACATAGTCAATGAAAAGACAAGATAGGAAAACTTTTAAGTTGCCTTTCTTGACGGGTTTGCTCCTCAGTAGTTTCCATGGCACATTCCAGGGAATTCTGGAGAGACTGCAGCTGATTCAGGGTCTCCTTCAATAAAAATCGAGTTACAAATTGTTCCAGATTGGAGGCTTCTTGGTAGTCCTAAGGGTGACAAAAGAAATGCAATTAGAAGTACAGTATATGAAAATACCTGGAAATGTCTTTTCCTCCGTATACCCACCAATCTCAGGTGGATCCTAGAAAGAGAGAGTAGAGAGAGAGTTGAGAGAGGAGGAAAGATGTGTTGGGCCCTGGATGCTACAACAGAGCTCAGAAGTTGAATTACAAAGCTGCAGAAATGACTGGAATATCTCACCTCCCACTGCACCTTCCTCAAAATTGGAGAAAAGGGTAAAACCCAGCAGAATTATAGAATAGACATCTGTAGAAAAGGAAAAATAAATATCTGGAGGCATAAGACAGGTTGGAACGTGACTAACTCTGAGTTCGTTTTGTGTTTCATTTAAATGACGACCATGCCATCATATATTTTCTCTATTACCAACAAAATATAGTCACATTTCAGCAACTGACTTAATTTTCTCCTGATGTATTTATTATGCCTGATCTGTATTAGGCTGAAGCCAAAGAAAATTATGTGCAGTTATTTTAAAATTAAGAAAATGTTAGGCCTGGAATATTTAAATAGTTTACTAAATCTGCTTGCTTCTCTCCCTCAGCAACTTTACCTTAAGCTCATTTGCAACAAACTTCTAGAACAACACGTCAGCCAAAAAAGCACCATTCATTCAAACAGCTCCAGGTCTGCACAGAGATCACCGCAGACTTAATAACCGTACTTAATAATGTGTTGGTTATGAAGGTACAAAAAGGCATTTTTGCTTAATCAAGGTAGATGGGTGAGCTGTGGATGGTTTCACCTGCTGCTCTTGTTTTCTAAAGTCTCAGGGAGAACCAAGGAAGAAAACCAGGTTGGTGTGAAATAAAGTGTGTCAGAAGCTACTCTTTCAGGTCATGGGACCGGACAGCAAAATCTGAGTTTCTAGGGTCTTGGGTGGGAACAGTATATTCAAGTTCAGCCAAGGAAGGGATTTGTTTGGCCCTGTCCCTAAACAAAATGATTTTTTTCGTGGTTGAAAACAGAAAACGGGAAAGGAATTATGGTGACAAGCTAATGACATGAATCACAACTTGCTGGGGAATCTGAGGGCACAGTTGTAAACTCACACTGCAGTTATTTAATCTGGCTGATTCTCAGCCTTCTCACTTGCAGCTCGAACTAAGTAACTCTGGCATACATTCCAACTCAGAAATACTCTGTGCTTCTGTCAACTCCAAATTAGGAAATATTGGACTGTGGCCTCCTGATATAAATTACTTTGGAAGTTTTTCTATTAGAAGAACAATCTAATGTCACGGCAAACTTCATTTCTTCCCTAATCTGAAACAGTAAAGGTTTTAATCATCAGTCTCTTTTTAAGCACATTCTGTGCAGGTGAATAACACAGGAAATTTTATTTATCATATCTAATGGTCTTATTTTAAAAATTAAATCCCATTTTTATTTAAACCCCATTTAAGAAACTAACCACAAAATAATCATTAGAATTGTTGGTGAGTAAAATCAAGCTAAAAGATATAGAGAATACTTAATTTGATCTCATAGCTTGCTATTTATTGGCAATAAAGATTTAAAAAAATCATCTCTTATTGTTTTTAAAAATCAAGGAAAGTTTTCTTTTGAGATGGAAAGAAAATGTGATAAGAAAAAAAGTGTGTTCCATTCTTTCCCCACAGTTATTTCCATTTTGCCAACGCATATTTTTAAAATAAAATTTATTACAATGAAGACAAAACATAATTGCGTAGTCAGAGATAATTCCAGCTATATTTGCATCTCAGTATACACTATGACTAATCTAAAGCAAATGATAAAAAATTTTATACCTATTTGTAGACAGCATTGAAAGATAAAGGAAGCATACATTTACCAAGCAATGAAGCATAGCACTGGCCTTATTCTTTTCTCATTTAAATGTTAAATGTTTGTCATGTCAGAACTATAGAAAAGAGATTGGTATTTTTTTTATTTAGCCAATTTAAACACTCCAGTTATTGCAATTAGATTTTAGCTTCTTAGACACAAAGGTCATATCTTATACTTCTGCATTCCCCATGGTGCCCAGAATAGACACTCATGCAATACCTGACTGTTTGCAGACGAACTCCTAACCCTGAGAATTTATTGCATTTGCTATTGTGGTCTTACATATAAAGATTTGGGTGATGTTAAAGTCAGATAATTAAGGAAGTTAAAATCAGACAATTGGCTACTCCATCATTGCTTCATCATAGCAAATCAGGAAGTTATTATGTTGCTCACACCTTTATCTCACTCTGATGAGAGTTTGCTATCCCCACTAATGACCCTCATACAACATTAAGAAACGTCACAACCCACCTGGTTGATATATTTGATATAAATGTCGACGCCTTGGCATTGAGAGAGGTGGGTGGGTACATCAAAGGCTTTGCTGGCTTACATTTTTGAGTTAATTATGAAGGTTGGTTGTTATATGCTGTCCCTCAGTGATAAGGAGAAAAAATAAGTTGTTTTCTAATATCCCTAGTTATCCTTCCAGACTGGGCTCGTGGCACTCTCTCTGCACAGCCTTTCCTTCCGTTGAACCACCACTTCCCTTCACAGGATCAGACATAGTTCCTCCCTCTCCTGTGTATTCCTGTAACATCTTTTCCCTACCTGGAATATAGAATCTGTCACTTAATATTGTAATTTGTCATTTACTTGTCTATATCACCCATTTTAGGCTAGCTAATTTAAGCATAGGGATTATGTCTTATTCATCTCTGCCTCTGGAATGCCCAGAACAAAGCCTGACTCATAGCAGCTTAAAGAGTGCGTGAGGAACAGGGTACCATATGGAGAGGAAGGCACCAGAGGGAGTGTCTACGCTCTGGGAACTGCTCTTGCCGCTGGCCAGTCACCAGCTGCCGCCCCTGCCCCCAGCCCTCGCTGGCTGTAAGACGCTGCTGCCCAGCTTGCCCGATCATGTGGGCTCTGCAATAGAGGGAAATACAGCTTTGCTCTTAACAGACTGTTTGTCCTCTTTTTATTTTCTAGACCATTTGTTAGTCTTCTTCCCTTCCCTTATTCTGGATCCCGGGGTTTGGGACTGCAGACCCAGGTGGCGCAGATCCAATCTTCCTTCCCTTTTCTCAGATACGCAGCAGATGTTCCTTTGGAAGGCAGTGGCAAAAGAAGCAGATGGAAAATTAAATAGATAACAAGCTGGAAAATGTCAAAGCCTAGCCCTTTTTATTCTCAACAAATGTGTTGGTCGTGAAGGTACAAAAAGGGATCTTTGCATTCCTAACTCCCCAGAAGATTGATGTGCTGGCATAAGACACGTGCTCCCTCGAGCAAAACCCGTATTTGAGAGACTGGCAGAAAGAACTTGCACTTATCTAATAAAGCAGCAAAAAAAAAAAAAAAAAGAAAGAAAAAAGTACAGATAATACTCAACATCCAAATTCTGCCTCTTTTTTCAAACACAGTTTAGTCCCTCATGGCTGTTAGAAAAGGTACGGGCAAATGAAGCGAACAGTGTATTTCTCAGATCCCAATAATGTTCATTCATGTCATTGATAATTGTCAGTTACATGCATCATTACATGGAAGTTGTTAATAAAGCAGCATGAATACTTCCATTTTTGCCTTTGGAAAGCCAAAATGTAAACATTTCAATCTATAATTACCTTTCATAGCACTGGAGCAGGCCTTGCATTCATTTAAGCAAAAATACTAGCACTAGAAGCACAGTGCCTTGAAAATCAGGTTTCTTAGGGGATTGTCTGCACATCTTAATTGTCAGGTCACTTTCAGGAAGCAAGCTCTGCCCAACTGGTGGATGGAGGAGAGGAGATCGTAGCTGTTACCCCACTATGAATTATCGGAGTTAATAGAGAACAGAGCATCGGATTTCCCTGTTTGTATCAGCCCTTTTGAAAATCAGTCAAGTCAATGACATCTAGTCTCAGTGAATTCTTGTTTATAAGGTCAGAAACAATCGCATTTAGCAGGGGGTACTGCTGCTGACTGTCTTTTGGTCTAAGTCCTTTCAACTCTCACTATGCTCGTTTGAGACATCTGTACCAGCTTCTATAACAGGGAAAAAAATACCACTTTACAAAGATAGGGTTGTCTTTTTCTCTTTTTCTACTCTTCTCCAAATTATTACCTTTAAAAATACTAACTGGCTTACACACATTATCTGTGCCCTACTTCTTTTAAATATTCTTAGGCTTTCATTTTAAATGGCACATATTTTTCCCCGCACACTGGGAGAACACTATATCAAATTTAAGCCTTAAAAAATAAATAATAGAAAACTGGTTCTTAATGGTCTTAAAAATGGACTGAGGTTAATGTTAGATATGTCTTTGGAAACCTTAGATGGCAAAACAAGAAAACAAAATAATTTCAGACTACAGCATCACAAGGATTAAAGGAATGATAGATTCTCAGGTTAGTGGAGGAGAAGACAGATTATAATTTTGGAATAAAATCTTATTCAACATCAATAAATTAAAATAATTTAGTCCCATTCTGATAAGAATAATTATCTCCAAACAAGTGGAATTTTAGTAAAATACACATGGGTATGAGGATGGGGACATCCACAGAGCCAGCCCAAATCTGGAGATAAATAGCTAACAGATGAGGATTCAGATCACATTCCCAGGCATCTAGTCACCTAGTGTGGTGGTTAAGAATCTGGGTCCAAAGATAGCTATGCTTAAGTTCTGATCCAGGCTGGAAGCAGTGGCTCATGCCTGTAATCCTAGTGCTTTGGGAGGTTGTCGAGGTGGAGGATTGCTTGAGGCCAAGAATTCGAGATGAGCCTGAGCAACATAATGAGACCTCATTTCTACAAAAAAATAGAAAAATTAGCTGGGCATGGTAGTGGGCGCCTGTAGCCCCAGCTACTTGGGAGGCTGAGGCAGGAGGATCACATGAGCTCAGGAGTTTGAGGCTGCAGTGAGCTATGATGATGCCACGGCACTCCAGCCTGGGCAAGAGAGCCAGACTGTGTCATTAAAAAAAAAAAAATTCTGATCTGTATTTGTGCCACTTGAAAGCTATGTGAACTTTGGAAAGTAATCAATCTTTCTAAGTTCCTATTTCCTTAACTGTGGATAAGAATAAACTTATTATGAGGATTAAAATATAGTACATAAAGCACACAGTAGGGTGTGCTTTTGATCAGTATTCATTATTGCTATTAACCCACTGGAGAAATGACATTATAAAGTATAATGGACAGATCATTGGCTCAGAATTCACAAGACCTGGATTTGTCTACTGTCTTAATAGTTCAGCTCAGAATTATTGCTAGGATAACTATATGGCTGGTTGGTGTTTGACATGTAGTAAGCTCTCCACAAATATTAATTTTACTGAGTTCTTTTCACATATATTTTCTGCTGCACATCTTCTACCTTGCTTATTAAAAATGTATACCTTTCATATATGTATTCGTTACCATACTAAAGCCATAACTGATGGAATTCAGTCTTTGAGGGGTGTCAAATTCAATATGTAGAGTTCAACTGCAAAATTAATTAGAAAGTTTTTCAATTTTTGTTTCTCATCAAGGCTAGTACATAGGATGCAATTTATAATTCTCAACAATGTATCTTGCATTTATCTCCTCTGAATTCTGTCAGCCATCTCCTCCTATAGAGCACCTCATTTTCTAGAATCTTCCCAAATTTCTTTCTCAGTCTCTGATTTTACTCATCTTTCTTCCTCTCTCTCCTGTATCTTTGTATGTATATTGACTAATGTTTCTTCCCTTCTCTTCAAGACTGTATGAGTCTTATTTTATTCCTTTAGGCCCAATTTTGTTCTGTAATGCAGAAGTATGGAAACTAGACCAATAATAACAAGAGGATTTGGGGAAGGTAATGTATTGGTGGCATAGTTTATGAAACCCCCAGAATCTCCACTTAAAAACAGAACAACTAGATAAAAGCATCAACGATAAAAAGTTTCAATACATGACAAATACAACAAAACTAGATGACAAGGTATTATGATTAACCTCCAAATTACAGGTGGATAACAACAAAACCACTGACAGACACAAGAGCCACACTGCATGGTATCACTGGACGCGTAGGCAGAAACAAAAGGAAGCAAGGAATCATGAGACAAACCTGAGAACAAGAGAACTTCAAAGAAGCCAACAAACATTCACTAGAATAACAATGGCTAACTTGAGAACAGCAGCTGAAACTGTGAGGCATTTTATCTAAAAGTGGGTGAGTACAAAAATGAGAGAGCATAAAAATCCTAGTAAGGCTGAAAGGGGCTGGAACCATGGACTCTTGAAATTAATCATGCTAAATGCTAAGTCAGGAGGAACCTACACTAAGGAGAATTTGCTGGCAGTAGAGTCAAAATTGAGAAGAACAGGGTCACAGAGACAAAGAAAAGAAGATTCAGGTAAACAGTCGGGGAGAGGAACAGAGCCCGGAACTCTCAGAAGGAAAGCCACCGTATTTTTCCATACTGTCAGACAACCACCTACGAGAATGCTCTATGAAGTTAGAAAAACAATCTGAACGCAGCCTCTTTTGAAAACTCAGGAAAAAAAAATTTTTTTTACATAAATAATTATATTGTATTAGGAACATATAATTTATGTATGTATAAAGCTCTTGATATAAAAAATGTTACAGCAATGAAATCTGTCTTTGGTCAGCATAAGAGTTCAGCAGAAATTTTCTGTTGATATATAAAATAATTTTTTAAAAATATATTATTTTGTCTTTTGATTAGAATTAAGCTATAAAGTGAAAAGGACAGTCAGATACATATAATAAAGAAAAATTAAAATATTATAATATTATCACCTTTGAAATGTAAAGAAATGTATATAAATAGACATTTATTTTCCTCCTATTATTTTTTTCTTTATTGAAGTATATTTTTAAAAAGCAACAAAAATTATTAAAGTTT
>CAUYRT010028720.1:0-29172 GCA_963574885.1 Lepilemur ruficaudatus
AATTGGCCAACTAAAAATATATAGAAAAAATTAGCCGGGCATGGTGGCGCATGCCTGTAGTCCCAGCTACTTGGGAGGCTGAGGCAGAAGGATTGCTTGAGCCCAGGAGTTTGAGGTTGCTGTGAGCTAGGCTGACACCACAGCACTCACTCTAGTCTGGGCAACAGAGTGAGACTCTGTCTCAAGAAAAAAAAAAAAAAAGAAACCAGAAGGAGGTTAGAGCTTGATTTCTTTGGGATTAGACAGTCTCACCCAAAACCGATAGCAATAGTAATTCACCGAGATTTATGCACTTCTTTACAGTTTACAGAGTATTTTTGCATGCATTATTAGTCTGTGGTCCCCAGCCTTTTTGGCAACAGGAACCAGTTTCATGGAAGACAATTTTTCCATGGACCCAGGAGCAAGGGGATGGTTTGCGATGATTCAAGCACATTACATTTATTGTGCAGTCAAACCTCTCTGCTAATGATAATCTGTATTTGCAGCCACTCCCCAGTGCTAGCATCACTGCCTCAGCTCCATGTTAGATCATCAGGCATTAGATTCTCATAAGGAGTGTGCAACCTAGATCCCTCACATGCACAGTTTATAGTAGGAGTTCATTGCCGGTCTGTGGCCTGGGGGTTGGGGACCACAGCATTTTCTCATGTGATACTCCTCAGAACCAAATATTTGAGATGAGGGTTGCCTTCTATTTCCCCATTCATTGAACTAATTTCTTTTGTTTACTTCTGTGTGGCAGGTACTATGTTAAGTGCTGAGGACACAAAAATGGAGTGTAAGACCTAGAGCCTGTCCTCAGGAAGCTCCCAGCTTAGTGGGAGAATTCACATGTACTTAAGTGATTCCAGTGCCATGTCATGAATGCTCTAATTGAGGACATGGTGACTGCACTGGCAAATTGAAGGAGTGACATTTGATCTGGGTCTTAGAGTTTGCCAAGTAGATAAGGGGAAAAGCATTCTTGGCAGAGTTTAGTATGTGCAAAGGCACAGAGACTTAAAAGAACTTGACTTTCTGGATCGTAGGGTGCGTTGGTTGCAGATAGGGTAGAAAGTTGAAGGGCAGTGGCAGAAGATGAGGCAGAAAAAACAGGTTGCCAAATTACCAAGAGGCAGTTTGCCATGCTAGCAGGGAGCGCCCTAACTTGGACCCATTTCTTTCCATCTCATCCAGACACGCAGCACTAACCAGACCAGAAGAGTTGTCCTATGAAGTTATCAACATACAAGCTACCCAGGTGCGTACCGAGGATTACACAGCATCAAATCTTATTCCCCTCCTCATCTTATAAAACCTTGAACTTCAAAGACCCCTTTTTTTCTCTAATCAGCCTGTAATAAACAGGTGAGCAATTGAAATGCATCACCGTGGCGGGACGAAAAATTAAATGCTTACTACACAAAGAGACAACCGTGCGGAAACATCCTCTTCACTCGCTTTCCCCTCTCATTTCTCTGACAGGACCAGCAACGGAACAAAGAGTTGGCTCGGATCATGGGGGAGTTTGAGATCACAGAGCAGCCAAGGTTGAGCGCCAGCAAGGGGGATGATTTGCTGGCCATGATGGATGAGTTATAGATCTGCTGACCAGGCACACCCCCTACCCCTGCAAAAGGCCTACTGTTTTATATCACACTATAAAACACTTCTTGTAGCAGACGTACAAAGTGCCTTCTATTTTAGTCTCTTTTAAGCAATTTGGCCACCATTTAGGAGGCCTGACTGGGTGATAGATGAAAGGGAAGGTTCTGTCCTGTTTTGAGTCTGGCTCCCACCTCACTGTCATGAATCGGAACTTCGCTGTCTGCTCTGAGCATGTCCTGGGGTCTTGGGGGTGGCCCGTGGGCTGCCGGGAAACAGTAGCAGCCTCCTCCCCGACCCATCCCAGAGCAATGCTGAGGGTTTCAAATGCGTCTAGTAAGGCAGCTCTGTGATGACGCAATCTGTGAATTTCATGTCTCTAGACTTGCACAGATATTGAGAAAAACAAGTTTATTTGCATGGTGGTTCAGGGCATCCGGAGAAAGCATGGGAGCCAGGAGGAGGCAAAGGAAAGAGAAGGATTACTCTGCCTAAGATGTGGACTGAGTACTAAACATGCATCAGTGTGTTTAGAACCATGCCAAAGGGGCACAAGGGTGTCACACCACAATGCCTGGTAATAACATCCTCTTTAGGGGAAGGCACCATGGTCAGAACAGGACACCGCACTCTGGTCCCATCCCTTCCCCAAATCACCATGTCTTCTTGGACCAGTTACCCTCAGCAAGCCTCAGTTCCCTCATCTGTAAGAAAGAGAAGGAGCCTAGTTGAGAGGCTCAAATCCAGCTGGCCCAGGTAAGTTACTGAGTTTACAGATTCCTAGGCCCTGCCCCAGGTGGGCCCTGAGAATTGGAGTCTTACCCATTCTAGAATATCAGGATGCTCTACAGTTGATGTAAGGGAAAGCTATAGGAAAGCTAGAAAGCAAAGGATTTCAATGGCTCCTAGAAGAGAGAAGTAATAAAAATCAAGAGTAAGGGGCCGGGCATGGTGGCTCACGCCTGTAATCCCAGCACTCTGCGAGGCCGAGGCGGGTGGATCGCTCAAAGTCAGGAGTTCGAAACCAGCCTGAGCAAGAGCAAGACCCTGTCTCTACTAAAAATAGAAAGAAATCAATTGGCCAACTAAAAATATATGGAAAAAATTAGCCGGGCATGGTGGCACATGCCTGTAGTCCCAGCTACTCGGGAGGCTGAGGCAGAAGGATTGCTTGAGCCCGGGAGTTTGAGGTTGCTGTGAGCTAGGCTGATGCCATGGCACTCTAGCCCAGGCAACAGAGTGAGACTCTGTCTAAAAAAAAAAAAAAAAAAAAAAGTAAGGGAGGAATAAAAAGGCAGGGAAACATTTTTCCCCCAATTCTAAGAAGAAAGTCATCCTGTGTAGTCCATGTAAGTATACAACAATTTTTAAAAGTAAAACTCACTTTTGTCCTTATCTAAATCCCAGTAGGAAAGAAACAAACTTCAGTGTGGTAACTAGATCCTGGAGATGCCCAGATCTAAACCAGGTCAGATTCCCTCATCCATGACCATCTGGTCTGCAGCCACCTGGTTTGTCATTCTGGTTTATGTCCAGTATAGTTTTACACCAACTCAGGCTACAAGAAACCATAGAAAGGGAAATGCAAATTTTAGGAAATACATATAGTTAGCATAATACCTAATCTTGAATATCCCAATTAAAATCTGAAAATTAATACAACCTCCACCTACCTCTTACTCCCTTCAAATTATGCGCTGGATAAGTCCTTTGCAGCTGCTAAATTCCTGTACTGCTGACAGTAGAGGGAGTCACAGGAACTGGGATAAGGAGACCCTTCTACGGTTGAATCTTCCCTGTATAGCTTCCTGATTTGGTGTGAAATAAATTCTCAAGTCATAACTCACCCCTTTTCAAGTGAAAATGTCAGGATGCATTCCCAAGGTCAGTGGAAATTATTTTGGATTATTTGGTTACCTTAACGCTCCCCACCACTGCCACCACCATACACACATACGTTCTAGATTCTTTTTTGTTTCTGGGCAGTGGTGCTTTTGCTGACAAAATAACATTCCCCTCTCTGTTAGTTCCCCAAATGGCATGAAACCCCAACTGCATTAGGCCTGATGAAGGCATTCCACAAGCACAGTCCCAGCAGTGCAGGGGGCAGGACCCAGGGCTGGGTGTGCACAGTGGCCTCAGACCACTCCGCCCTTCGTTCTCTTTACAAAGCTCCCCATGTCCCTTTGAAATATTGAGGCCTGCAGATTTTCCAGGGGAAACCCTGGTGTCAGCTGAGGACATTTGGCTCAGATTCTCCGGATAGTCTCAAGACCACTCAGCTTAGGCTACAACACACAAGAAGCGACCACTTGTATTGTGTCTGCTTTGCCCTGCACCTCTCCTTTCTACCTAAGTCTCTGATCTGTGCCCTTCCTGCCACTTCAGAAGTGAGCAGCTGCTGAGAATCTCCTCCTCCTCCGCGAGTGCCCCCGCACCTTCGGCCCCTGCTTCTCCAGGCTGCTGCTCTCCATCTTCATGGGTCTCGCTCATTTCCTCCTCTCCGATCACTCACTTACTCACCAGCTTCTCGGCCTGGGCCGGCGCTGCTCGTTTGCCTGCTGGCTTACCCTCCCTGCCTCCCACACCCCGCAGCTCCTGCCCCTGCACACATCCCAGGTCTCCAGGCCCCAGATGCCACATCCAGTAGCCTTTTCTCCTCCCCATTCTCCATGGCTTTTTGAAAGCTCTTGACCCTGTAAACACCCTTCTCTTCCTTAAACTCTCTCAGCCTTTGGCCTTCGCAGCTGTAACCATATCACTGACCATTCCTCTTCTCTCCCTCAGTGCCTTCTGACTGAGGATTGCCCTGGGTGGTACACAGTGTGATGCAGCCATTTTAAAGTCTGTCAAAATGACCAGGTCAATTGCCAGATGGTCCTCGTTTCATCCCTGGCCTTTTCCCCGTTCTTTTCCCTTATCGCTCATTCTCATTCTATTTTTCACCGTCACCCTACTCCTTATCCTGAGCATCACTGTTTTCAGAGATGCCATCACCCTCAACCATTACCTCTGTGCTGCTCCCCCGCCCCTTGGGCTGCAGGCCCACTTTCCCGAGATGTCCCACGTCCCTCACACTCCAGTGTCTAGAAATGAAGTCACTTTTATTTACTTAGTATATCTGCTTCACTAAAGTAAAGGCATAGGCCAGCCGCGGTGGCTCACGCCTATAATTCTAGCACTCTGGGAGGCCGAGGTGGGCGGATCGTTTGAGCTCAGGAGTTCGAGACCAGCCTGAGCAAGAGCGAGACCCCGTCTCTACTAAAAATAGAAATAAATTAATTGGCCAACTAAAAATATATAGAAAAAATTAGCCGGGCATGGTGGTGCGTGCCTGTAGTCCCAGCTACTGGGGAGGCTGAGGCAGGAGGATCATTTGAGCCCAGGAGTTTGAGGTTGCAGTGAGCTAGGCCGATGCCACGGCACTCTAGCCTGGGCAACAGAGTGAGACTCTGTCTCAAAACAAAAAAAAAAGGCATGAAGAAGCTTTTTAAATTAAATATAATATAAAATAGGACAGTTTCCCATGAAAAAAACTGGAAGCATCTCCCAGAGTCAATGTTTTTCCTCCTTCTAAGAAAAAAAAAAAATGACAGTGCTCATATTTGACACTTACGCATTGAACTCTATTTTGAATGAATAAAAACGAAAGGGTTTGGTGTAATTCCTGATGGAATGTGTGTTATTTTTCATGCCATAGTTTGTGAATTGTAATTGTGGTTTCCCATTTCACTGTCATAACTGGACAGGCTTTTTTAAAAAAATTTAATAATTGGTTGGACATGATAGCGCACACCTATAGTCCCAGCTCCTCAGAAGGCTGAGGCAGGAGGATCACTTGAGCCCAGGAGTTTGAGGTTGCTGTGAGCTATGATAACACCATTGCACTCCAGCCCAGGAAACAGTAAGACCCTGTCTCAAAAAAATAATAATAATAAAAATTAAAGAAATGGTTAAGTAAAAAAATAAAATAGGAAGAGCTTCTTAACTATGAAGTAGATCAGCTGGCAAAGAAATGCAGGGTTAGGGGAGCATCTACAGGACATTGTGGAGGGGATGTGGGCACTGGGTGGTAAGTTGGGGAGCAGATAACCTAGAAGTCTACCCTAACTCCCAGGATTTTGTGATCCAGAGCCACAACAGAGCTTATCTAAAGGGAACAGAGAAATTCAAGGCTCCTGGAATGAAATTTCAAGTAGGCCCTGTCTTGAAATGTTAGGGTCAGGGTTTTTGGTGGCAAAAACAACTGAAACCAATTCTAGCTATTTAAATAAAAAAGGAATTTGCGGAAAGAACACCAGGCAACTCAGAGAGTTGTCAGGAAGACTAGAGAGCCATCAGAAAATGGCCAGGGACCAAGGAAGGTCAGCAGCAGGGGAAAAAGAACCCCAGCACCGGCACCACCACCAGGAACGAGGTGCTAGATGAAGGCCACACCCGGATGAGGCCTAAACACTTGCTGCTGGTTTGTGTTGCTTGCTCCAGATTTCAAGTCTAATAATACCTAAGTTTACGTCACAAGCCCACACACCATAGCTGACAAGGATCACCAACAATATCTGGCCTTTAAATCACCTGTTGTGGGAAGCAAAACTCCACCTCCCACTGAAATTCACAGAATGTCAGATTTCCCCAGTCATGGGAAAGGAGTTCAGTTGCTGAGCAGTAGCCAAAGAATGAGACTTCCTCCACAGGCATCGACCGCAACCCCACCCTCTTATTTCTATCAATCTCTCTGGATACTCAGTGTGAAAATTTAACTCGCTGATTCCTCCTCCTTCCACCCACATTCCAGAATGTAATCAGCCTCCAAGGATTCTGATTGGCTCTTTTCACGGGTCTTTAACAATCATCCCTCTTTTCCATGCCACTGCAGCCCAACTGTCTTCATTCAGATCCCTATTTCATATAACAAGTATTCCTGCAGCAACTGTGGTTTACAGTGGGAAGCATTTGGGCCTCCTGAGGTCTTCTCCCTGCCCCAACACTCAGGAGACTAGCTGGGGAGGTAGGTAAATAACTGTGGCGGATCTCCTGCAACAAGCAAACTAGGAAAGATGAGAGCAATATGCTATAGGGGTCAGAAGAGAGGCATCACTCCCAACTGGGGTTTCAAAGGCACATACGAGAGTGTAGGACTGTCTGCAGATTGCTGAGTGGCTGGGTCTGACTAGAGGGTAGGACACAGGATTTCAAATTTCAGTGTGCATTGCCCGATGTGCAGATTCCTAGGCTCTATTTTGGATTCTGTAGGTCTGGGTTTGGGATAATAGGCATTCCAGATAATGTTGAGGTACCGGTTCCCACCACACTTTAAGAAACACTAGTTGGAGAGTTTGGGTAAAGAACCCGAGGGAGATCCAGCTGGAAGCTGGGCAGGAATCAAAAAACAGAAGCCTTCAATGTCAGCATCAGAACCTTCACTCTGCTAGTTCACTGAGAGTATTTTTACCAGGTAAATGATAAGATCAGAACTGCATTTTGAATCTATTAGCAAAGGATCATAAGAGACACAGAGACCAGTGAGATGGTTTTTATAAGGAATTAAATGAGAGAAAGAGGGTCTCAACTAGGATGGGAGGAGTCAGAATAAAAAGATAAGCAAAGGATGGAGACACTTCAAAGAATTTGCAGGCCCAGTGACTGTGCCAGGTGTGGGGGAATCAAGAAATTACAGAAGTTGTCAAGGCTATTCAAGGTGCCCAACTTAGGTAGCTGAAAAATGGTGGTAGCAACCACAGAAATGGAAAAATTAGAGCAGCAGCCGATTTGGGAGGGACTTGATGAATCTGTCTTGTAGACACGCTGAGTTTCAACTACCAGTAAGAGACGTGGGAATAGCAGCAGACAGCTGGAAAACGGAGACCTGAGCTGGACGCAGCAGTGTAGCACAGCACAGAGACAGCTATGAGCAGGCGCAGTGGGGCCGGAAGTACAGCCCCAGAGAAAGCACACACGTTTAGGGAGCAGGAGAATGGAGTGTGGTCAAAAAGAAAGAAATGCAGAAGAAGCAATCGGAAAAATAAGTGAAGACAAATGATGCAATGCCCAGAAGAAAAAATACCAAGGAGCAGGATGACAGAAGTAAAGACTAAGAAAGAGGATACAGGTTTTATGAATAAGGATGCCATTAGTAACCTCTGCCAAAGAAGTTGGTGGCGTCGTGGGAGTAGACCCTGATTACAGTGAGTTGAGTAGTTGGTGTGAGAAAGGGGAAGCCCTCAGAATAGAGCAGCTATTCTCAAACTTTTCGGTCGCCAACCCCTTATACTCTTAAAAATGATTGAAAACTCCTAATAGTTCTTGTTTATGTGGGCCACATATATTAATATTTATCATTTTAGAAATTAAAATTATAATATTCATTTGAAAATAATAAACTCATTAACATACGTAATATAGTTTTAATAACAATTTTTCCAAAGAAAAAATTTAATGAGAATGACCTCGTCTTCTGTTGCAAGTCTCTTTAATATGTCATAATAGAAGACAGCTGGATTCTCGTGTCTGCGTCTGCATTCAGTCTATTGCCTTCAGTTGTTTTAGTTGAGGGACATGAACGATATCCAGTCTCACACAGATATTAGTTGGAAAAGGGATCACACTTGGGAACTGCTGGTATAGAGGCCTCTCTTAAGCTTGACTGTGGGCCGGACGCGGTGGCTCACGCCTGTAATCCTAGCACTCTGGGAGGCCGAGGCGGGTGGATTGCTCAAGGTCAGGAGTTCGAAACCAGCCTGAGCAAGAGCGAAACCCTGTCTCTACTAATAATAGAAATAAATTAATTGGCCAATTAAATATATAGAGAAAAAATTAGCTGGGCATGGTGGCGCATGCCTGTAGTCCCAGCTACTTGTGAGGCTGAGGCAGAAGGATCGCTTGAGCCCAGGAGTTTGAGGTTGCTGTGAGCTAGGCTGACGCCATGGCACTCTAGCCTGGGCAAAACAGTGAGACTGGCTCAAAAAAAAAAAAGAAAAAAAATATATATATATATTCTTAAAATATATGTTTTAGGCAGATCTGTTGTTCAAGGTAATAGGTAATAAAGTTAACACAAATATATTAAGATATATTCCAATTTGAAGAACTATATATAAGTTCACATGGAATTAAAATATAATGAGCAGAATTAAAATAATATGAACAAAAAATTGTTGCAGATATTCACATTTTAAGTAACTTTAACTTAGAGTTTTGATAATCAGTTGTGGTAAAATCTACAGTGGCCAAATACTCCTCACCCCTCTCTTTTCTCCTGTAGAGTCATAGCTGTGTAGCCATGAGGATGATGAGGCTTTATCACATGTATAACAGAAAGGGTACACCGCAGAGCACAATGGAAACGGGACTTAATTAGAAACTAGAGGGAGACTGAAAGCAAGTGACAAGAAATAATCAATATTTCTGATTCATGAGGCCTTGTAGAGGCTTGGCTGCTATTGTAACGGGAAACTGGCACAGCAATTGTCTTCAGAGGCCTTGGCAAGCTGTGATACACTGTTTGGGTCCTGGCTCATCAGAGATGGTTTTGGATGTTCTATTGCCATCCTCTTCCTTCTATTCTTTAAAAGAGGAGGAAAAGAATCTATTCGTCTACTGTGGCTTTTCTTAGAAATATTCTCTACCTTCTATAGACATGTAGACATTTTTGTATTTGAATCACTTGGTGTTTCTTTTTAATTGGGTAAACTGACAAGCTATATATAGATTTTAATATATAAGTAAAATTAAATATATGGTCTATGCATGTAAACTTTCCTGTGTAATTAAATTTACTTTCTACCATGCAAATTGTTGAATATTATTAATTAGCAACTTCTAGAAATCAAGGAAAGCAGGGATTGTGATGAGAGTAGATATCTGTAAATACCTTTCAAATTATTGATGACCATCCACTTTAGATTTTTTCTGCCTCATAAAATAATTACAAAATTAATTCTACTTTGGCTTCAGATTCATGTCTAGGCATATATGATTAGTCAGTAATTATCACTGTAATGGCATTATTGTTGTTTTGTGATTTCAAGTGTGTTCTGATTACTTTGGCCTGAGAAACATTAGCTACAAAATTTAAGCTGTTTTTTAGGCTATAACCCCTGGTTCCTTTACTATGGTAAAGGATTTTTTGCCCACTCAGGAGTAGTCACTGAGCTAAGCAAAAGTTATATTACATAAATTAAATGCATATTCTGCTTATGGTGCTGTGTGAAATCATCAGTGGTTGTGAAATAATTATTAGTTTCCTCAGATAGCGGGGATTCCTCATTTGGTTAGCATTTCCAAATATACTATCTTTCTGATGGAGAAATTATTCATGTTCAAGTCTTTTATTTGTCAATGATTTTTTTTTGCTAGTGAAAGAATCATAAATCTAAATAAAAATAAATTTATAGGTACTAGGAAACTAAATGAAATTATGAGAAATAGTTTTGTACATTAAACATGATATTAAATAATGAAGTGAACCTGATGAAGCACTTTGGAAAGTACATCTTACACATGCCCAATAACAAGGAGCTTATGTGTGCTAATGAGCTTTAACAGCACACCTTTGTCCTGATTAGTCTTTGAGCTCTTTACCATACTCATTCATAAGAAATCTTTTGTTTCATGTCTTTTTATCTGTATCTTGGAACCTCCCCTTCCCTACCTAAAACAGAATTTTCAGTTTGTAAAGGTTTATCTAAAATCAACCAAAACAGTAATAAAGAACAGAGTACAGGACAGCAACATTAATAGCAATAACAATAAAAATTGCTCCTTTCAATGAGCCAGACATGGTTCTATGTACATTGTATGACTTAATCCTCAAAATAAAGGCACTGTTATTATGCATATCAGGAAATGAAGAAAATAAGTCTATAGAAAGGCTGAATGATTTCTGAGGGTCTCAAAAGTGACAGAGCCATAATTTATACCCATGTTGACCACATTCCAAAGAAAATGTTATTAAGAGAATAACCAAAATGACCCCTACCACTCTTCTCCAAGTTCTTGAGAGGAGCTTGTTCCTATTTTTAACTAAGGCAAGTCAATTTTTCACATTTAGCAGACCACCTAACCACTCCCCTCTTCCTCTTTACTTCCAAAGCCTCAACTTTCTTCAATTACCTCTTATCTCCTTATTCAGAGGGGGAATTCTGGTATGTCCAAGCCAATGAATGCATGGCAAACGAGTCATCGGTTTAGGTCCCCTGAACTAAGTCGAGCCAGTCTTGTAGAAGGGGAAGAATTTTGTTGCTGTTTTATCGTAGTGTTGCATACTTAAGGGAATGCTATTTTTCTCTCTCCTGAAGAATATTATGAAAGACAGTATATCCTCCAGTTGTCATTTTTTACCACATCAGGAACTAGCAATAGGATGAAGGCAACACAGAAAACGGCAGAACAAAGAGAAAGAAACAACTTGGACCTGATGACACTCTTGACCCTCTCATTATACCAAACCTGCAGCCCACCCTACCTCTTTTTCTTCTCATTAATTTTTATACCAATTTGATTTGGAGGACATATGCCGCTTGCCCCCAAAGGAATCCTTACTGACACTAAGGTGAAAAAAGTGTTAGCTTAATATAGATCCTTTCTAACCCCTTGTGTGTTTTAACTACTGCCCTGTTAATTTGCACTGGCCTTTAGCTCTCTACAGCTCCACGTGTCTTCTCTTTGTTTCCCATTTGAACATACTATCTTATTGTGCTCCCAAATTTCTCCGTGTCTGTCATTATCATTCTGCCTGGTGTTTGTTACGCTTCTTGCTGTGATTCTCACTATTCATCTGTATCCAAACTCTTGCTCCTCAGGGCTTCTTTGAACTTGACTGCTCCTTAAGCTTGATTTAGCTATCCCCAGCGCGGCGGCTGCAACTCGCAACTCAACAGGGCACCTCTCATAAACCTTCTCAGGAGCCGTCAAATATTTCAATCATTTTGGAAGTTAAATTTAAAAAAAGAGAGAGAGAAATACAAGCAGATTATTTCTGGATGAGAGAAAGGTTAGCTAACTCAGCTGCCATTCTTTTATCATCATAGCTATGCTAAGAACATTATTTTATGTTTATGTCCCTAAAATGAGATTAGGCCAAATGGGAGCACAGATAGGGCCTACTTACATATTTTTAAAATCATATGATGGATTTAAAAAAAGATATGTATGATACACAATGCTAATTCTGATTACATAATTTTGATTTGTCCTACAAAGCAAGAACTTTATATCTAAAGTTTTAGTTTTAGAAACATTACCTATAATAGCTATTCTTGATATCTTTGATATTTTAATTCTTAAAAGTTATCTTCTTGGCCTCTGGTTCTATTCAAGTCTCTCCTTTTTTTTCTAAGCAGTGTGCTTTAACTTTCATATGATCAATAGACTCCTATAAATTTTTTCTTATTTTAAATTCTTAATTTATCCTTTCATTGTAGAATATTTCCTTATGCCTTTATTATAATTAATAATTAAATTAAAAAGACCCCCTTTTGAGTATCACATTAAAAATACACTACAGTTAAAAACATAATAAAATAAACATTAAAATGGAATAAAATATTTAAAAGCTCAGCAAATTGGCATCAATAAACCAATGTGGAGAAACTTATCTCCTCTAGACTGCTGAGAAGGACGCCAATCCTGTAATCACATTTGGTGATTCCTTATTTCAAAGGAAGTTCCCTCTGTGAAACTGGTTCCTGCTTTTGTAAGCTTCTATTTTCTTGACTATTACTGGTCATTCTGTCATTTTGAGAGATGACTGGAAATATTTCTGGACTTTAAAATATCTGAATGGAAAGCTGGCTCCTCAAACAAAATCACATTAGTAAATGTACTTAACAATCTTTTAATAGCTAAATTGGATGACTCTATGTCTGGCTTTATTTGACTGGATCCAATTTAATTGATGCCTTCAGCATAATTAATCAGATAATGCACTTTAGCGAATGCCATCATTTCATGTCTTGATTATAGTGCTAAAGAGACTAGTCTTGGTGTCTTGGGTCTTGCTTGTCATTCACATGATCATCTAATTTTATATTATTTTATTTTAGATCAAAAATGCTAGGAAAGTGCTCTATATATGGATATCTATCAAGTTTGAGTTGAGAAATCAGATAATGTTTGATATTTTCTCCTCTTCACCAAAAGGGAAAAAGAAAGTTTAAATTATTAAATGTCAAGAAAAGAAAAATAAAGATCCCCAGAGGAAAAAAAATAGCATATTTGGGTTGTCTCTAAAAATTATAGACAAATATTTTTGCAATGGAAAATTAAAATTAAGGATACTTCAAAATTGTCAAGATATCAGTATATAACCTTGTCCAATGGCATTTATTTGTATAATTTGAGATTTAAATAAAACAGAAAAAGAAAGTTCACCAACAAGCTAATTCAACCATCCAAAAATTAGATCACTTCTTATTCTTTCCCCAATAAAACCCTAGCCTTTTCCTTTGTTCTCTGGACATACCAGAGGCCTATCTAGTCTGTGTGTACGTCACAAATTAATTCTATTCTTTATATGTTTCCAAATAAAACCTTTTGCATGGAGATTCATCTCTCTATATTTTTATTTTAAGTTGACACTGATTTCACATTTTTATCTCTGAATCTTCATTTTTTACTCAACCTTGAGTATCAGGTCATCAGTACATTTCCTGAATTCTCTGATAATCTGGACATACAAAAATTTGGAATTATCCACCCATTTAATTACTAAGTAAACTAATTATTGCATTATTAATTAAGCACCGATATAATTACTAAAGTGATATACGTATAACTTATTAATATTATTAATTACTTATTCATTAATTATCACTTACTACTAATAATACTATTATCATTATTACTCTGTTTCTTTGGTATAATAATACTGAGGTTGTTCGAGTAAGACTGAACTGAGGAAAAGACCTGCTGGCCACTAAGAGGGTAAATCTGACAGGGAAACTGGGTCTGGAAGGCATCTCCAAAATAAAGTTCTAAAAGGGTGGAAAAATGAGTAGAAAGTTGAGACGTTTTCACCGAATCATATACATCACATAGTTAAAATTAGGTCTATGAAATCTCTGAGGACTAATAGCAGTATAAAGACTTGCTATAACAGTGACAAACGGTGGTGTGGCACACCTGGAACTCAAGGATGACTCAAGGCTGCTAATTCCTTCGGTTCCATAAATGGCATATCTAGATGACAAATGCCACTTCTTCCTCTTTAATCAAAGATGTAACTCTTATAATTATTGCTTATAGTAATCACTGCCTCTTAGCATGTACATTTTCAGCATTTGATAATTATTTATATAATTCATGTCAAAAATATTCATTTTTCTAAATTTTCAGTCTACTTTAGTATAAACATAGTTTTTCTTCTAGAAAATTACTTCACTTGATCTGTAAAATTTTAGCCAACTAACTTTAAAGTTAAATGCATATATATTCAAAGAAATCTGGGTTAAATATGGACTGTTTTTAAAGTGTTCATGAAATAGTTTCTTATTTTTCTCTTCTTAATCGTTATAATAAAATAATGTACATAATAAAAATAATTTTATTCTACTTTATATCAGTTTTTCCTATGTACATTGAATCTTTATTACATCAACTTTGTATGATATTATGTGAAGGCCATTGTTTATGATCAGGCTACAGACCTGCCCCACTCCCACCAAAGCAAAATACTTTTATTTAGGCTATATACAAAAAGGACAGAATCCATACAAGGAAGAAAAAAGATTAATATAAAGTTCAGGAAAATGTTTAATTGAGCAGGAGTGAAGCAAGAGAATATGGCAATGCAGCAAAAGCCTGTGAAATATTTCTGGGATATGGTGGTGTCTTTTTCCAATATACATCTACTCTTTTTTTCTTCTTTCTAATTTGTGTGTCTCCTACAAGAGCATTTACCTGAATGTTTTTAACTGTTTCATAGTATTTTAATTATTTTAAAATTGCTAATTATTTTTACTGACTAGTTTTATACTTTAGATTTTTCTCTCTCTTTACTTGTTTCCTTGTATCTCACTGCTGTCCCCTCTCCATTTTTTTCCTTTTCTTGCTTTTTTTTTTGATTTATGAAAGGAAAATATTTATTCTCAGAAAAAAATATTTTATTTTAATAGCCATATATAATTTATCAAAGTCTATAGTAAGTCAACACATATATCATCTTCTAACCAGTGAAAGGACTATATGTTTGATATATGTTTTGACCTCTCTGGTCATTGTTGTCATGCTTGTTACCCTGACTTATCTCCTGTTAACATGAATGAATGCTCTAGGTATCGCCTTTATTTGCTCTTGAATCTCATTTCATCATGTCTACACAAGAATATAGTTCCATCTATACCTGCCCCCACTTTCTTTTGAAATATTAGTTTTTTTTTCTATTGGATCTTTTCTATCAATATAAAATTCTTTTATTTCTATGAAATGGGTTACTAGCCAATTTCATTCTTTCTTTTTCCAGAATAACTTCTCAAAGGTTTTCCCTACATCATTTCTGGTTGCTTTCTTTTTATGCTCTCATGAATCCATTCCAATGGACTTTTTCCTTAAATTCCTAAAAATCTGCCTTACCAAAATCACCAATGACATTCATAAAATATCAAAAAATCAATTCTTAAGCCTCATCTTAAATTATCTGCAATATTTGCTTTGCTCTTTTGTATTTGACTTTCTTAGCATGGGCTGCCGTATAAATAAGGAAGCCATGTATTTATCATCCATATTGAGATTTTTTGAAAATTAAAAAGGACTATAGTAAAAATTACATTAGCCAACAGGTGTGAACTGGGATTATTCTGGACAAACCTGGACACATGGTCACCTTACTTGAAAGGTCTTACCCAGTCTGTTTCCTGTTACCCCCTTTAACTTCATCTCCTATTCACTCCTTTATTCACTCTGTTCCAGCTATTCTGGCCTTCAAGTTTTTTCTCCAAAATGCCAGGGGCACATGTAATTTTGTATTGGCTATTCTTTTTGCCTGAAAGACACGTCTGTAAGATATCCTTTATGGGTGGCTCCTTTATCGACTACAGATCATTTCTTAAGTGTCAATTTTCTGCTAGCTCTCTCTGACAAAATTATTTAACATGCCATCTTGACAATACTTTCTATCCCTTTTGGTACTTTATCTCTCCATAACATATATCACCATTTGATAAATTGCATAATGTATTATTTTATTGTTTTTCTCCCCCTATTAGAATATAAACTTTATATAAGGAGGCATTTTTGTATTTGGGATATTTTTTCTAACCTGTTTGGAATTTGATTTCATAAGGAGGCATTTATTGCCTTGCATAGGCTTGTCTGGATTTTGCTTTATTCCAACCCACACTAGTGTGAAAACTCTTACATTCAAATTCATGAGGTTTGGCAAGTGCCCTCAATGCCTGCTTAACTGAGTATGACTTACTTTAGTACCAACTCAAGGATACATTTAAGAAGTTACATTACAATGTATTTTGTCAGCATATTTTGATTTTTTAAGTGGGTTGATTCAAGTACTTACTGCAATACGTTACCAGGAAATGAAGTTACCTAGATAAGATTTTAAATTTGACCAAATCTAATAAATGATTGCCTTTTACTTCAATTTGATCTTATATCCAAAATGCTTCCAGATATGAACAGTTTAGGGTTTATTAAAAATAGTGTAAATACTCATGTTATCCCTTTATGCATAATTGAGGGAGTTAGGACACCAGTAACTTTCTTAAAATTTGTTATTTATTAGAATCCCCATCCTCCTTCATATTTATTTGTGTTCTGTAGTAGTTCTGAAAACTACTTAAGAAAGTGGCATCAACTGTTGCTGATGTCTTCCAAGAAAACGGTACTTGTTCCCTGTGGTTCCCCAAAGCTTAAAAAATTCTTGGTTATCTATATGTTAGTAAATAAACTATTTTATACCAGAAAAATGTCATATTATGTCATTTTCTTTTTTACTGTAGTGGGTGACAATATCTAAAGTCTTTTAAGTAGAGTTCTTTCTGTTTTTACCTCTGTTGCTTCTCTCTCCATAAAGGATCACAATTAATGCTTTGACGAGATATAAAAAGAGAAGCCATGCCATTTCTTTTTTCTCCTACCCATCAATTTTGATGTGTAAAAAAATTCTCTTGCATATAAACTTAGGGAAACAAGGATAAGAATATTTTCCCTTCAAATTTGGATACTAGTTTTGACTTTGGTTGAAGATACTCAGTGACACATTTGCTAATAGATATCCTCATTATTTCTTACCTTTCAGCAAATATCTTCGCAGGAAATAATTACTGTACCATGAACAAACCTTTTTTCTATATATTCATAATTAATATTGATTGTGTTTCTCCATTTACATATTTTCTTAAAATAATAATCATTTTAATAGAGAAAAAAGAATAATATCCAAATCTATGACATGTTTTTAAAAGATGTTATGACATTGCCTTACTAATGTGTTAGGTTTTTTTAAATCAGTTGTCTCTAATCTCAGGTTTCACAAAGATTACAAATATTCCTGAGTAAACTTCTAAAATACTCTCAGAGAAGTATAATTTGTTATTTTCTAATGCAATATTCAGTTAAAGACATTCCCCACAGGCATTGCTATTCTTTGTTGTATGATTTGATCAAAAGAAGTATACATTGACCTTTCTGTTATTGAAACATTATCTAAATATTCATACATATACATATGTTAACTTACAATAGATTGCCAGTACCTCCTTCACGCATATGTTCTAAGAATTATGTGAACACCAATTATTTTTCATTTTTAAAAACGTCAGTTGTAAATTTTATTAATTCATAAACACGTTTAAACTTAGGCTAAACTTTCCTTGTCTCAATTTCAAATTCTCAATTGATAGATAATTATTGGCCCAACATTATTCAAGTGATCACTCCTGACCAATCTACTGGAGCCAGAACATCAATATCAAATTAAACAAGCAAAATTGGCTTCTGCCACAGTCAAATGAACAGGTTGGAATCAGGTGAGAAGGGACATTAAAACAGAAAAGGATTCCTAGCTTTAAAATAGTTGCACACTACTGTGAAAGAACTACTGTGAGAATGGAAACTACCACCTTACCCTAGTTAGAATGGCCATTATTAAAAAGCTAAAAATCTTCTGCACAGCCAAGGACACAATCATTAGGGTGAATAGACAACCTACAAAATGGGAGAAAATATTTGCATGTTATACATCTGATAAAGTGCTGATAACTAGAATCTATGAAGAACTCGAGCAAATCAGCAAGAAAAAAAATCAAACAACTCCATTAAAAAGTGGTAAAAAGACATGAACAGAAACTTTTCAAAAGAAGAAAGGCTAATGGCCAACAAATACATGAAATAATGCTCAAAATCTCTAATCATCAGGGAAAAGCCAATCTAAACCACAAACCCCCCTAATTCCAGTGAGGATGGCTTATATCAAAAAGTCCCAAAATAACTAATATTGGCATAGATGTGGAGAGATAGGAACACTCATACACTGCTGGTGAGACTGAAAACTAGTACAACCTCTGTGGAATATAGTAAGGAGACACTCAAAGATCTAAAAGTAGAACTACCATTTGATCCAGCAATCCCATTACTGGGCATCTACCCAAAGGAAAAAAAGAAATTCTATTAAAAAGACACCTGCACTCGAATGTTTATAGCAGCACAATTCACAATGGCAAAGATGTGAAAACAACCCAAGTGCCCATCAATCCATGAGTGGATTAATAAAATGTGGTATATGTATACCATGGAGTTCTACTCAGCCATAAAAAAAGGTGATCTAATACTTCTTGTATTAACGTAGATGTAACTGGAGATAATTCTTCTAAGTGAAGTATGACACGAATGGAAAAACAAACACCACATGTACTCACCATTAAATTGAAACTAATTGATCAACACCTATGTGCACATATGGAAATAACATTCATCGGAAATCAAGCAGGTGGGAGGGGGGAGAAGGGGATGGGTAAAATCACAGCTAATGAGTACAATGCACACTATCTGGGGGATGGGCATTGTGCAAAAGCAATTTATGTAATCAAATCATTTGTATCCCTGTAATATTCTGAAATAAATAAAAAAAAATTATGTGTTTGGGCAACAAATTTACAAACAGGAATGAAATGTGGGATGAACACTTGTCATAATAGCATTAATCTATTTTATGTTCATGAATATGTTTAAAAATTATTTTAAAATGTAAATATTTGTGTATATATGATAGAGGAAAATATAGACTACCTTTATGCTTATTTCTTATTTTAGTTTCAAGATAAATATGCTGCCAGTATGTACATATAACTTAAATTTAAGTTAATCTATCCAGTGATTTGAATGATAGAACTACACGGGTATATAATTTATAAAGGGGGTATAGTTCCTTGTTTTCTTAAGCCTTTTAGGGAGGATCATATCCAGATATATTTTGTCATAGTTATTTATCAGATAGTTTTTCACTAAGGAAATGATTAATTTTCTGAAATGCTCCAGGTGATTGATTATTAAAAAAATCCTTTCACCCAATTCAACCATGGTAGACTGTGATGGGCATTTTGCTTTGTGATAAGTGACAAATATTCATCAGATGTGTTAGAAAAAGACTTGACCTGCAACATCCAGATTCATTCTAAAGTTATTAAAATTGAGGTGTATAATATGCAATCAAATAGATTTATTGGCCAAATGACAATGGATGAACTATTTATTTTAATCACTGGATATTTATTTTATATTTTCTCTCTTAACATCTTACACTTTTCATTGAAAATTAGTAAAATGGAGAAAAGTACAAAGAAAAAATATCCAGTATCCTACTTCCACAAAATAGCTACTGTTAACATTTTAGAGTATTTCCTTCCATTTACTGTTTGACCTTTAAGTGTAGCAATTATAATATGCACATAATATTTATCTTTTTTTTTTCTTTTGGAGATAGAGTCTCAATCTGTTGCCAGGGCTAGAGTGCCATGGCGTCAGCCTAGCTCACAGCAACCTCACACTCCTGGGCTCAAGCAATCCTTCTGCCTCAGCCTCCTGGGTAGCTCGGACTACAGACATGCATCACTGTGCCCGGCTAATTTTATCTATTTTTAGTTGTTTTGGTTAATTTCTTTGTATTTATAGTAGAGATGGTGGTCTCTCTCTTGCTCAGGCTGGTCTTGAACTCCAGAGCTCAAGCAATCCTCCTGCCTTGGCCTCCCAGAGTGCTGGGATTACAGGCGTGAGCTACAGCACCTGGTCATTATTTTTTTCTTTTTTTTACTTAAAATTATACCTATTGAAATTGTCTTTATAACATTTTGTAAATGTAAATTTAATTATTAAAAAATATGTCACCATATCAATAATTCCATAATAGAGTTAACCATTTTACTTAAGGTTGTACATTCATTTTTATATATCACATTTAATAGTGCATTGAGTATCTTTGTATATTAACACATTTTGGGATACTCTGTATGACAAAAAAGAATATTCAGAAATGGAATTAGCATGTCTGATAATTTCAAATTATAATACATACTTCTCAAAATACGTAAATGTAATCACTAATATCAATACCTTTCCATGAGTCTCCTATAATGGTTTCAATTGGGAGAACATGGGGCTCTTTATCAATGAATATTACTTCCCTATATACTAGGGGTTCAATTGTGTCTCCCTAAAAGGTTTATTAAAGTCCTGAGTCCCAGTACCTCAGAATGTGATATTATTTAGAAATAGGGTTGTTGAAGATAGAAATAGTTAAGATAAGGTCATACTAGAGTAGAGTGGGCACTTAATCCAGTATGACTAGTGTCCTTATAGGAAGAGAGGAAGGGACAGACACATGAGGGGAGGAGGATATGTAACAATGGAGACATAGCTTTAAGTTCTGCTGCTGTAAGCCAAAGAATGCCACGGACTATAGGTAAACCATCAGAAAATAGGAAGAACCACAGAAAAACTCTGCCATACAGGTATCAAGGAGAACATGGCCTTGCTGAAATCTTGATTTCGTATTTCTAGCCTCCAGAACTACATGACAATAAATTTCTGTTCTTGTTAGACAAGAGCCTTGTGGTTGTTTAGTACAGCAGCTCTGGGAAATTGACATGCCATACAAACCACATTCTTGCATGCCCACTGTCCCATACACACTCCCCCAAACTGCCCCATGCACAAACAATCCCTACCCAACCTTCCCTTAGTTTACAACTAGTACTCCTTTATCCATTCTTCCTCTACCCAAATGCTTCTCTGTCTCTATTACTAACTCAAGTAAATCCTTCCTACATTAGTCTTTGAACTGACCCATGTCTGACCACCAAGGATTTGTCTATGCAGAAATTCAACTTGCTTTAAAGCCTCCAGTGTTCTTTCCTGGCTTATTCATTTCCATGGCACCGAGTCTCTCCTTATATTCTCTGATCCCTTAAAAAAATCCTGACATCTTTCTTTTATTGATCTCTTCATTTAACCTCTTCATATTTAATCACCTTTCATTTTTGTATATTTTTTCCCATTCCCCAAAAGTCTATTCTAACTTTAAACATTTATTGAATCAACATTCAGAAAACCACTCACATTTACATTTTGATTATTTCAGCATCCTTCTGACAAAAAAGAATAAAATTTACATAAAGTTAGAAAGGATATGGGAGGTTCTAGCGTATTTATTTTGAAAATAACTGTTTTAATATATTAAGGAATAATATCTTTCAGATACTAGAGATCAGAACTCAGATTATTCAATGAGTTATAGTTTGGACTAACTTGTTATTTACATTTGAAGCCTTCATTTATTTTCAACTGAGATGTTTAAAAATGAATTTTAATAACAAACTGCCAAATTATTCATTTTAGTTGATTTATAGCAATGTTTAGAGAACTGAGAAAGTTGATTAAAACAACTTGCTCTTGTATTTGTCATCCAGACCTATAAATTTTGTAGTACTTTAATAATTTCTTTTGCTCAAATAAACTAAGCCTTTGGTTTGCTCTCACGCAGGAGTCATGTAAGGAGTAAGGGGAAGCCAGCAGCTCCATCAATTCTATCAAGCCCCGAGTCCTCAAATACACAATCTAAGTAAAAATAGTTGTTTTCCAGGCAAATACTTCATCAAAATTAGTCTCTTAGTCTCTCTTCTAACAATATTACCATTCCTACACTACTTGGATATAGAAGCTGTGCAGTCCTCACTGCTGTTACTCATAGTTTTTCTCAAAAGTGCCAAAGACTCTAACCAAACTTTGGTCAGGCTCCTTTGAGCTTTTCTTCCCTAGACATCAACCTTGGGCTTTGTGTTCTTTCTTGTAGAATCCAGTTTCAGCAGGAATACTGCTAAGTCAGTTTTCGTAAGAATTCCCACCCTCCATATTTGATCAAATTCTTCATCCCTTATCCTTGGTATCTGATCACCCTGGTTTTCCTTCAGGAAGAAACCTATCAAATTGGTTTAGCCATAATCCTCCCTTATTCTTGAAGTCTCTTCTTAGGAATTTTTCATCTACTGTCCCTCATCCCGCTCCTTGGCTGTAAATTTCCACTCGTCTATGCTATACTTGGAATTGAGCCCAGTTTTATTCTGCGGACTCTTTTTTCCATTGCAATAGTTTTTTTTAAAAAATAAAATTTATCTTCACCACTTCTGAGCAGTTCTGGTTTTCTTTAACAAAGGTAAGGCATTCATTTAGAAACATCTAGAAAGATGTGTGATATATTCCCTTTAGAGACATTTATTTTCCTGTAAAGAACTTAACGAACTTAGACTTTGTTGAGAGACAATTTTCCACATATCTCATGTTTCTTAACAGTCTCAGTCCTCTTAATTTACCACTAATTTGAGAATGTTTACAGAAAGAGACATTGCAAGATAGTAATGCTTAGAGACATCTTACTCCCTAGAGAGATCCAGGAAATAAAAATATCGAGCTCTCCTTTTCCATGTAGATTCCAGATGATAAGTCTGTCTCTCTGGAGGGGAAGATGTAGACATTAGGCTTCTTAATTTTAGGATCACTCTCCTGTAATGCACTCCGCTACACGTGCAAGTACCATCTGTCCATACCATGTTACGCTGTTGAGATTGGAGCCTGGGGTACTGATGCAAGCTGTTGCTTTGGCTGCTAATTTTGCAATGAGTAATAAACTGTCCTTGTCTCTGACCCAGAGGCAGACATTGTTTAATATACACATATTAGTATCTTCATATGTATATTATATATAAGATATATGGTATATGTTTATATGTACTATACACATGCACAGTCCAGGCTTAATTGTTAGCTCATAAGTAGAATAAAACCTCAAACACTCCTGGTTTAACTTTCTTTTTTTTTCTGTCCTAACAGCTCTCTGTTCCATTATTCATAGTACTAATACAGGTTTAAAATTGCTTTGGGCAAACTTGTAACATGGAGTGTACTATTAGATCATAATACTTTATAAAACTAAATTTCCTAATTTTGAAAATGTGCTTTGGTTGTGCAAGAGACTATCCTAGTTCTTAGAAAATATACAATGAAGCATTAAGGAGTAAAGTGGCATGATGTCTGGAACTTACCTCAAGTGATTCAGACAAAAAAAAATAAAAAAAAAAAATTTGTAGAGTAGATATAGCAAATGTTCACAATTGATGAAATCAAGTGAAAGGTCTAAGGAAGCTCCGCAAAAGACTACCAGAAAAGCTTATTGATCAGACACAACTAAATTTATTAGACCTCCTGCATTAAGAGAGAATATCATCTTGAGCAAGTCTTAATAGCCTCAAAGTGGGTGTTTTAACAGGATAATAAGGCAGATCTTGCAAGATGGGAAACTGTTTAAGATCGGAAGGACTTGATAATAAAATGCCTTTGGATTGGTAAACACAGCAAGAAAAGTCTTGATAATGATTCTTGATGAGTAAGGTGTTGGTCTTAAGTAATTTGTTACATTGATTCACACTCTTATCTCCCTTTTGTAAATATTTCCTGGAGAAACAGTTAACATATTTTTGCTGGATACCAGTATTAACACTGGAGCACGCAATTATGTTGATTTCAGTTTTCATCTTGCAAATTTTAATACATTTTAGTTATATCAGAATAAAAATGTATAAAAATGCATATTATTCTCAGCTATCTATGTAGTCATTAGGGATAAAATAACTGATCATTGGAAAGGCTATCTAAAAATAGATACAAGAAACTCAATGGATAAAATAAAGGTCTCTATGAATTTAGTTGTCATAATCTTAAGGTCATACAATATGAGAGTAGCATAATGTCTTAACCACATTTTTCTTATTGCCTAAATCAGATTACTAATTGAAACAGTCAATAGTTCCTGTGCTTCTATGAAGTGTTCCTTTTGCTTTGTGTAGAAGTCAGAAATCAGGTTTGAGTTCACAAAACATATACATTGCAGAAAAGGAATACATGCAATTTCATATAAAATATAAATAACCAATGCAGAAGGCATATCAAAACTGGTTTCCAACAAGTGGTTGCTACTAATCATGCTATACTTGTTTGATCCAAAAGTTTGTACTCACTGTTGTGTGATATAACGTTGTGGGAAACTTGTCAAGAATATTAGTAGCCATAAATACTCACATTGTAGGATTTTGTTTCTCACTTTTCATAATATTTTTGGATTTGTGAATTTTCCATGTGAAGGTGCTCAAAGACATTAAAATGTATCATAAGACTCAAGAAAATCAATGTTATCTTTTAAGTGTTAAGGTATCTTGGCATTTTCCTGCCATGTTTCTACAAATGTACAAATTTTATACTGAAGTCAAAATAACCTCCCAAAATGAAAGACTGCCATTCCATTTTCAAGCATCCTCACTAACTACCTCACAATTTATATTTGTATATCAGTGTAGGTTATATGTAAATATTTATAAAATAACACACATATATCACTTTTATATATTATAAAATATAATGTATAGAAATGCATACTCAAGATATTAATGTCTTTAATGTTAAAGGGCAAAACAAATTATTCCTATCATATATACTGTCTCTCTGTCCTTCTATTTACATATATAAACACATATATACACATATATACAAACATACACATATAGCCATATGCTCATTTGAGCATAGCTTACTGTAACCTCGAACTCCTGGTCTCAAGCAACCCTTCCGCCTCTGCCTCCCACAGTGCTGGGATTACAGGCATGAGCCATCATGTCTACATATGCTTATTTGAGAGACAAATTTTGCAGTCTTATTTTTTTATGTCACCTTCTGCTCTTTAACATGTTTACTTCCTTAGAAGTCTAAGTACCAATTCTCAGCTACTTAAATATTGTCTAATGGCATAGGGAAAACAAGCAAAAGCATTTTATAAAAGAGGCACCATTAAGCTTTTTATGGATAGGCACGGATTATGAGACCTAATTTGCATTTTTCAAAATCAAATTTACACATTTTCCTGTGGCATGAATCTGTGGATCTGTGGTGACATGTTGATATTATGCTTCTTAAAGCATCATCACAGAAATAGATCTATGAATAACTGAGATAACAGAGCTGGCCCAAACCACAAGAATATATTGAATGTATTCATATGTAATATATCTGCATTTATACGTTTCTAGTGCTGCAGAATTTTTGTATGTTAAATTCATAAAATAATTGTTACATTGGATTGTTCTGATCACCACCAATGTACTAGGTTTATTCATTAGTGATAATTTTTTAAGATTGGTTTCCTTTTAATAGTCTTGTTTTTCAAGACAGTGTTGATTTTTATACCATATTTTTTTTTACAAATTAGGCAGTGGTAAAATTATATTTTAACTAATCCACTTCTACTGGTAGGGCAAACTTCAGGTTTTATATGTAACGTATGAATTTAGATATATTACTTAAATTTATGATTGTTGTTTTTATTTGTCTTTAAATGAGGATGCATGTTAGCAGCATAATGGAATTGCAGTTATGAGAAAGGCTATGGAGCAGACTTAGTTGGAATCCATGTTCTGCTATGTACCACCTGTATGACATTGGCAAGTATAACTATGCCTGTTTCTCAGTTTCCTCATCTGAGAAAAGACATCCTCTCTCATAGAAGTTTTATGAGTATTAAATATGTTAATTCACATTAAACATTTGACATAGTACCTCTCCTATAATAAGCACCAACAATTAATTAACGGGCATATATGCATTAAATACAATAATGCTACATAGTATTCCTTAGAGGATGGAAGCAGGTGCTCTCCTATATTGTTTGCTAGAATCAAATTTTAAAATGTGTGTAACCCTTAAATTGGCAATTCACCTTCTATGAAATTATCACATACACTATTCACACAAATTTGCAAAGATATTGCCTAAAGTTGCATTAGTGATAATATTAAAATGTGGGAAAATAATTAAATTTCCACAATAGAATTTCTATTAATGTTGGCAATCCTATGATAAAATAACTTGCAGCTAAACGCAAAGATGACCAAAAAAAAAAAAAAAAAAAAAAAAAAACCTGTGTGTACCGTGAATGAGAGAAAAGACAGAGCAGTATGATCCCATTTAGTAAATATGTATGTTTAAATGCAAAAACTGAAATGTATACCAAAGTGTGTTGGGAAAAAAAGTAATTTCGGAACACTGTTTAATAACAACAACAAAAACCCTTAATCTATATGGAAAAATGACTGTCACAGCAGCCTACTCTATTCGAAAGAATCAAAAGTAGGTATCGGTATCTTTGGTCAATGAGATACATGAAGCTATAGTTGTCTATTTCATATGTCTGTATTGTGTGAACTTTTTATAATAAACATTTTGTGAGAACAATAAAATTTTTCATGAAATCTGAAAAATTTGATAAGCAATGTATAAAATAACAGTTTGGGGACTTAAAATCACTATGTTAACTTTAATGAAAAGAATCCATGTGTTCATTTTTATTTCTCAATTTTGCCTAATCAGTTAATGGTGAATCTAGCCCATCTACTGCTTCCAAAGTTACCTTCACTACACCCATAATTTTGGCTTTGTTTATGCTGTTATATCTCCTTCAATTTTCTTCTTCATTTATTCAAATTCTGTTTAAACTTTTCACCACACATTCTCATTGACCTGTTTAATCCACATTCCCTTAAGTCCCTTTGAAATTTCTTGCTCTAACTTTCAGTTTGACTGCCATCTCTCTTCAGTTGTCATATTGGAGTGCTGTCTCTGTTAAAATAATTTCATTTCACATATATAAAACATATCTATATGTCACATAGATAAAATATACAAAGAATATATTTATATATGAAAAATATATATTCTCTTTGACTTGGGGGCTACCTCTCTGAGGGGGTGCCTATTAAATATATTTCTCACTTACCCCTGCCAGGTAAGTATATTATTAAATGTATTTCTCTGTCTCCACATCAAGAACCCATAATTCTAACTGCCTAATGCACAGTAGGAATTGCTTACTTAGTTGATCAATTGACAAAGTAATTATAATTTGGATAGGATAATGGTCATTTTTAGCCAATACTTACATATTCAAGAGAATTATTCCCAAACTCAAAGTGATAAAAAAGTGTATATTCAAAATTTCCTATTGCCTGAAGAAAGGAATAATGAGGTCTGAGTCTAAAGGGGAAAACTCCTTAAAAGGCATTTTCACAGAGTGCTTCTAGCAAAATAGACTTTCTCCATGCTCTTGAGAAGTCCCTAATACCCAGGAGATCAGGAACTTAAGAACTCCCAGAGCATTCTTTAAGGCTTTGCTTAGCCTGGAGCAACTCAGAGGAAGTTATACCAGCCACTATCACTGTCTAGTAGGCAAGGTCAAATTTTGTTGTATTTAAAAAAGTGTTTTCAATTTTTGTTTAAAAACAAAAGATTTTTCCTTCGGGGAAAGAACACCTAAGGAAATGAATTGTGTATATTTGTTTACTATATGAGCCAACTGTTGTATTCATACTAAGAATGCGGAAAGTAATATGTAAATCCTACAAATATCATGGGTAAGAACTAAACTGTGGAACACAAAAAGAAAACTCATTTAAATATGAAATGAAAATTTAATGTGAGACATTAGTCATGAGAAAGAATAGGTGTACTGGGTATATAGGCACACAAGATATCAAAAGACTATCTGAATAGTGTCTTAGTACTGAAATGACTGATACAAGAAGAAAAATATTAAATGTCAGATAGAAACCATAAAATCAATTAAATAAATGAGTTTCTGATCATGAAAACTCCTTGTCTCTAGTCATAAATTCATTATTCATTGACATTTAATAAAAAGAAACTTATAAAATGTCTGCACTGACTTTCACTTTAGTAATGAGAAAATTGAGGTCCAGAAAGGTTAATGCACAAAAAAAGTTAGTAGAATTTATGTTTCATGATCTTCTATTCCATGTTGTTTCCAAGCATGTCTGAAAACTGTTGAACTCATCCAAAATATCACCAGAAGACCTGTTAATAAAGTAAAGCTAAGTTTATTAGGAATTACTGAAGTAGGAAGCACACTATTTGACAGCGTCGCAAAAGGGGAGAAAGAAGCAGGATATTTTTAGGGTATTTCAGTCTGGGCCAAGAGGATTAAAGCAGATCTTTCAAGATAGTGAACTTATTAGGATCGGGCAGTTTGTGATATAATAGTTTAGGATTAGTGAACACAAGCAAACTATTTGTCCAATGAGTAGACTTCTATATTCAATTCATTGGTGAGAATTTCCTGAAAAAAAAACAAGTAGTGAAGATATTTATTGGTTTCTAATGTTACATTTCTCATGCATACATTTCCCGAAAAACACAACAAAGTCCTTTTGGCATAGGTAATCTACATTCTTATGTAAATTATGTTTAACACATGACTCCAATTCTCAGTTCTAATTTATGGTCATTCCTCAGCTCAGCTAGAATTAAATTGGGAAAGTGATCAATCCAATCCACCTATGGTTTGAAGAGTCACCTATACAGATCAGTGTTTCAGTGGCAGTTATTTCAAGGACTACTTATGTCAGATTGTCTTGTTCCTTTTTGTTGGATAATCCTATCTTGGAACATTTAATTGGACAATAGGTGGTAAATAACATTTAAAGCTCTGGTAATAACACATTTGAACACTAACAGATCAATACAAAGGAAAGAATTATAATAAAATTAAAATAACACAACAGATCCTATTCCCAATCCAAAAAGCTGACAAATCCCATATAGGAGTAATAGCCAAACTACCAATTTTCATAGGTTTTGTTTGTTTTCTAGATATTATTAGTAATATTTAAAACTTACACTTAAGCACAGATGTGAGTACAACATCCTTTCCTTTCAATGTATGCTTGTGAATATTGCAGGTGAATATTATGAATATTATGTCTGGGGTTGCTCTGTTTTTTGTTTTTTTTTTTTTTTGAGACAGAGTCTCACTCTGTTGCCCGGTCTAGAGTGAGTGCTGTGGCGTCAGCTTAGCTCACAGCAACCTCAAACTCCTGGGCTCAAGCGATCCTTCTGCCTCAGCCTCCCAAGTAGCTGGGACTACAGGCACGCGCCACCATGCCCGGCTAATTTTTTCTATATATATCTTTAGTTGGCCAATTAATTTCTTTCTTTCTATTTATAGTAGAGACGGGGTCTCACTCTTGC